>JAJPWW010000771.1:0-250000 GCA_028673005.1 Tanypteryx hageni
ACGAACAGCAATAGGAAATCAATTAGAGCAGATGCTGTCCAGTATTGTTACTGGTTGTTGTTAACAGCCACGGAATACCATGAGCAAAATTTTGAAATAAAAATCTGCCATTTATTATTATCAGCCGCTTAATTCTATTAATTTCATATGAATCAGTTTGATCATATAAAGGGGCATCTGCCGTGGTTGTCAACTACTTCATTAGTCTCGGGGAAAAAATCTCCATATCATTTCGATTATTTTTTTAACAGTTCACCCTGGTTCAGCGACTTGCGCAGAAAAATACATGCTCCCTAATAGCCGAACCAGCTGACGACTGGTCATCATACCGGGACATCAATCAAGGGAAGCTAAGTTAATGAAGGGAAGAACACAGCGGTAAATAAGAGACGACAGAACGAAACAACCCCGTTTAATTACGAAGCACACTTAGATAAAAACTAGAAAAAGAAACCCAGCCTCCTTTCCACCTCGCTTATTAAAAAACAAAACGACATGCACGCAGATGCACCAGCTATGAACATCAACACTGCGCCACTCCTGCGGACGCAACGCGAGGCGAATGAAATCGTAAGTCAGCGCAATCTGATCAACCCTTCGCCTTCGCAAAGTGTTAAATTAGCCCTGACACTTGCGCAAACACACGCAACTCGCAGTTTTAATAAGAGCGCTCTCCGGAGCACAACAGAAATCAATCTTTCCTACCGTTATCGTTCCTTTATTTTTTTAAATGGATGCTACGTTAAACAGGGAAGAAGCGAGTTTGAAGCTAAAGAGGGGGTATGAAGCAATGAACGGACGATAGAACGGGATCCCCCTTCCCTCCCAATCCTCCCAAAAGAGGACGATAAACCTTGTGGGGAAGGAGAGCAGTCCATAAGGCCTGTGCAAACTTCGCGGGAGGAGATAAGCGCTCCTTGCGCCATCGTCCAATCCTTTCCTTCCCTCCCTAACTCCTCCCCGACGGGCTATCCCTCCGAAATTCCCACAAGGGGGGATGAGGGTAAAAAGGATGGGAAAAGCACGCCACGCCAGACGGCGTGCCGCCAGCCCCTTCTGACGTCACACACAATGGACCGATAACGCCCCAAAGCACACACAACACGCAGCCAGGGGAGGGCCCGTCCCCTTTTTCCACCACCACCGCCACCCTCTCCCCCTCTTTCCCCCTTCCTTTCCTTCTTCATTTATAATCCCCTCCCTGTCCATTCCAATTTTTCATTCTCCCCCATCTCTCTCTCTCCCTCTTCCTCTCGTACCCTTACTTACCCCCACAACCCATTTCCGAAAGCCGCTACGATTTCGAAACCTCCTCTCCCCACTCTTCTCCGCACTATCCATCTCGCGTGCCCACCCATCTACGATTCCCTCTTCCTCCGCCGTGCGCCAAAAGGCGGATCGTGACGTCACAAAGCACAAAAATCTCGCCTTTCTCCCGCTTCACCCTCCCCGTCCCTCACGCATCTAATCCGGGAGCGCACTCTTATTTCCCCCACTCCTCCGAGGACGCTGCCGTGCATCTCCTCCCCATGGTAACGTAATTCGGGTGCGGGCACAGAAAGGGGCCACGACCCCCTCTCACTCTGGGTTATTCGGAGATCCCTCTTTCATCCTGCGTCACCCTTCTTGATACACGCACGTTAACTCCTCTCCGAAGGATAGATGCGCGATAGAGGGACTCGTATGCTTTCCCTCGTCGAGGGCTTTCAGAGAAGTATTAGGGAGATTCGGGACCTATTAGGGCCAAAAAGAAGTCTGATAGAAACTGACGATGGTTATGGATGGATTCCGAAGACCAGAGAGTCTTTAATAATGCTTTAGGGAGAGAGTTCTTCGTTTTTTTTTAGTTTTTCCCCTCAGGAATGCCGTCGCGTTCTCTCACTCAATGCATTGAACGTTAATTAAAAAACGTGATTTATTGTTTTTTTGACTTGCTCGAAACTGAGCTCTGAAAAGAAAGATGATGGATGGTTTGCGATAGAAGCTGCGACAAAAATAACTACGGGACTATTCGTAATGAGTCATGGCCAAAAAGAATATGCGAATGATCCTTTCTCGCCTATAGAAGTTGAGCAATTTGTATTGTCTAACATTTAGTGAGTCGGAACTTTGTAAATTCATATTTGAGATATTATGAAAAATGAAAAAGATGTGTCCCTAACCAGTGGCGGATATAGGGCCAGGCGATCTAGGCCAGCGGTGCCCAAACTTTTCTAATGGCGGGCCGTATTGGAAGTTGTCAATTCTTCGGTGGGCCGGATTCGAGTTTAAATCGGAAAATTTCTATATATTCTGAGATGCCATTAAGTGAAAATCATGTCTAAATAAGGTTTTCAAGGCTAACATTTCAATAATTAAAGTTTTATTATGAAAATTTTCAAAAAATGTACGAATTTGTGTGTTAAATTTTTCGAATTGATTTTTCGCCTTAGCTTCGCGGGCCGAACAAAAACCCTTCGCGGGCCGTAGTTTGGGCACCGCTGATTTAGGCGACCGCTTAGGACCTCACGTCTAGAGCTGCGAGAGCGTTAGTGTTAACAGAGCCAGGAGCTGTTTGTGAGAGGGGAAAGAAATGTATAGATGTGTGTAAAACGCACAACACAAAGAAGCGGTCATATATTCTAAATGATGACGCGATTAACGTGAACTGACGGTTAAAACTGAGAAAAATGATAAAAATAAATAAAAAGGGTTCCATTCGAAGATTTTGAGCTTCGATCGACGCCGGCCTCAAAAGTCAACCCACTGTATTTTATACATAGTATATGTAAATAAATTATTATCTAATAATTTGTAGCCTGTTTTTCTCCATAAAACTTAACCACATGGTTTCAGAATTCGCGAGTCATGGGCCCCGCAAACTGCTATCGCCTAGGGGCCTCGCATACAACCGTCGCCTTAGGGTCTCGCAAAACACTGTCAACCAAAAGGCCTCGCACCCCCTATATCCGCGACTGTCCCTAACTAATACATGACATGCTACGTCGAAACCGAGAATCATCGCTTCTGAAGGAAATTCCGTGACTACTAAATGAAGTTTTTTCTTTTTTATCTATACTGACAACTCAAAAATAGGTAAAATGAACGATTACGAACAATAAAAAGATGATATTTAATGAGGCGAGTAGAAAGGCATTAAATATTTCCTACGAGAACCAAAACACTTGCGGTATGGATAAAAATAGTTAATCGTCAGCCGTTCATTGATACATATGTCGAGAGTAATGGTACATTAGCGATAATAGACAAATATTGTGGTTGTTTAAATAAAAAATAGAATGAAAATGTCAATGAATAAATTCCTTACGTATTGAAAAAAGATCGCAGGGAAACCGGTCATTTTTAAATTAAAAATTTGTGGAAATAACAAAGTTCTTTTTTCAGTATGAGTAAATTCCACAGAGTTGAGCCTGACCTCATTACTGAAATTCCTTACGGTTTGATTTTTTTTTCTCCGTTGCCCAAACGTTTCATGGCTTTCTGATATGACTAGACTATATTTGCAGAATACTAAATTAAACTTAGCCGAAAAACGACTATATCCGCAAAAAACAAGATCAACCGGGGCGTGAGCATCCTTGAAATATCCAATAATCTTCATTGTACACGACCTATGCGAAACATTTTTCCAAATCCTTAACCTCCCCACCACCGTTCGCGAAGCGAAAAAACGAAAAGTAAAGCGGAGTCACATTTTCACGTCCTAGTAAACTCAGTTACGCGGGCGAAATGGGGGGAAAACGCAGGCACTTAGCCCTCTCACAATCCCATCCGTCCTGGGGCAATGTACAAGCTCATGCATATGCTCTCGCGCCCCCTTACCCCGCATCTCTCCCTCGCCTCACCTCGGCAACTAGTTCCCTCTGCCGTCTTCCACCGAAAATAAAAAATACATGCACGCACGTCGTCCTCTCTTTCACGCTGACGCTCTCGCATTCCTTTTTGCAGAAAAGGTAGTCGGACGGAAAATAAAAAATACACACACACATCCGACGGACAAATAAAAGAAAGACCCATTCACATTACGTCCTCCGCGCCTCTTTCTCTTCCCTACTCACTCTCTCTTCACAAATCTCTTTCGCGCCGCAGGGAGGAAACAAAAACGAAACGATTCTGAAAAGGCACCGGAAGCACTTCCATTCTGCAACAGTTCTCGTTTTCACGTGCGTATCGCGGCGCTCTTCCCTCTTTTATAAAAAGCCGGGCGCAAAATAATTCGGAGAGAGAGAGAAAAGGCGGGATGAGGAGACTGTTTGGGTGAAAGAGAGAGAGAGAGAGACAGCGAGCGATGGGCGGTGAGTTATAAGGCATTCGTTTGAATGGAGAAGCACTTCATAGGTAAAAAAGAGAGAAAGGGAGTTAATTCCCATCGGGCACTGCTGCATACGTAACACGAAGAAAGGCTTCCGACGGGGCGGCAGAGTCTATTCCTCTGTAACGCAACTACCCGAAAGACCCGCCCCCTTATGTCTGTAGAAAGATTACGTCATCTGCCCGCGATCCATTCACAATGGATTCCTCCCTACATCTCGCAGAACCCATCAGGGACCCCGAAAAGGGCTCCATATTAAAAACTCCTATTTCGGCCTACCGAATAGGGCGCGTAATGTAAAACGCAGTGTGAATGAGAGAGGAGAGGAGAGGCAAGGGTGTTAAAAATGGGAATTTGGAGATGAAAAATTTCACTTCCCTCGCAAATAATAGATTGGAACGGTTCCAAAAAAGGATGCCTTGTTAAGTCACCACGGGAAGGAAGGACCTCGACGGTTTTCCCTGCTGGATGCTAACGAGGTCTTTTTTCTGTGTCCACAAAGGGGAGGGGGTATTTCCTGTCCGTTTCAGAATGTACCTGGGCGGTGACACAATAGCCAAAAACTGCCGGCGGTGGCCTCGGACGACGGTTACTATGGCTTCTTTTAAGAATACCGACGTCGTTTTAAGGGACGGCCAGAAGACCTTGTAGGAACCAGCCGCAAATTGAGGAATTACTTCGAAATTTATTAACGGAGTCCGTGCTGCAGTTTGCTGCGAAAAAAATTGTTGAAAATATCCTTTCAGCTGGCCGTATCATTTTTTGCAGAACATACAGAACACAATCATTTAACTAATTTAACGTGTGGAATTTCAATGAAATATCAGTTTATTTATCACTTGGAATTTATTAATATAATCATTCACTCTGTTTAAACAAAGTTACTGATCTTGAGTGTAAAACTTGTATTCAATTTTGAATCTCATTCGGAATTTCAATGATGTATCGGTTTGTTTATCACATGGAATTTATTGATATAATCATTCACTGGTTAAATAAAGTTACTGCTCCTGAGTGTAAAACTTGTCATCGTAATCAATTTTGAATCTCATCCTTAACGATTATTATTAAATCCCATCTAAAACTACATTTCGCTACTGCTTTAGTTTCGAGGATATTTAATTTGTTTCATCAATTATCTTCCTCATATTCAATGCAATTCCTTTGTTATAATTTTTCCTAATTATGAAAACTAACGGCAGGAAACAATTCAGAAAATGAGCAGAACTTTTTTTTGAAATGTTAATTGCGGTGATTTAAACGTAAAACAACTTTTATGACGATGGAACCTCAATTGAATCGATTACATTATGAATGCAAATATGCTCTATAGCACGAGACCGCCAGATTAGAATGGATTTATGGAGCGCAGAGCTCGTCCCAAGAACTTAAAATAACCCGTGAAAGGTTTTATATTCATGAGCTCACTGCAGTTCCGACGCAGTCGGAACCAGACGGGAACACGTAGCATTTCAAGTTAAGTCCGGACAGCTTGAAATCTGCATGCGAAGCAAAATAAAGCATTCCATTTCTCTCGGGAGGAAAATTATTCATTGGTACTGGGTAAAAGATGGATTAAAAAGAGCGGTGCCGGTACAAAGAAGATAGAGAGATTCAAAAGTGCTCATTTTTCAGTCAACCGTATTAAGCAAGACGGCGAAAAATGCGCGTAAAGGAGGCTTAAGGAATTTCTCCTGCCTTCGTCTAAAACTGATTTTTTCCATACTTTTTATTTACGGTAGTTGTAGTAGGTAGTTTTTTCAAATACTAATGGAGTATCAAAGTATCCGACGAAAAGGCGAAATCATGGAGCGTTTTCGTCAGACCTATTTTTGTGGAAAATGACTATAATGCTCGCATGACAGACTGGAAGTAATTTTAAGAACATGCACTTCGCTTGTTCTTGAAATTTTTCGGCCATAAGACGAGCCTGATAATTCTCTGTTGGATACGTGGAAGTACGTACGCCATCTGAAACTCCGCTGGAGGCATTGCAATGAAACTATAAAATAAAACACCGACACTGAAAGGAATCGACATTAACATACATTCCCTAGTATCCTTTGTATCGAGCTCCAAAATATTTCAAAAGTTCAATACCTAATAATTGATATTTAGATAGTTGTGGTGGCATTGGTTATTCTCCTTCGAATCACAAAACTATAATTACGCTTCTTTAAACGCCTGCATCAAACGGATCCGAGCCTGTGTGGTCGGTTATTATCGCCTCCTATTTAATCCCACCCAAAACAATAAAACCGCTCACCACGGCTGAACTCCGTCGAGACGTCGACGAGCCCGGAAAAAAACATCCCGTCGTCCAAGAGTGAAAACAAACATTTTTCCCTCCCATAAGTCATCCATTCCGGAGCAACGCAACATTTTTTTCCATCAAAGAAAAATCCATCCATCGAGCGGAAATCCAATTAAAATCTACGGATCGCTCGCTTTAACGCCTTTTGGAAACACTTTTTTTATCATGAAAGAACATCTTCGAGGGATTTTTTACTCAAACAGTTTCTGCTCTTCCTCCTCCCTCCACCCATCCCCCAAATCGATAACCAAACCGCCGCTGTATCCCGATGGATGGCATATAGTCTTCCAGGACGCACACAAATACATACATACAGACAAACATGCTGAAATATGGGGAAAGAGACGCAAAAAAACACTGCAAGGCCCTCGAACCCTTTGGATGGGAACAGACACTGGAAGTGGAGGAAAAGAGAGACGGAGAAACCATAAAATTAAAAGCACACACGCATTTCCAACATATAGAGGGTCACCCTTGTTCTTTCTCCCTCATCCATCCCCTCCTCAGAACGCCAGACGAAACAGGCGTTAGAGAGAGAGGGATGGGAGATACGGAGGGGGTTTGGCCCTTGCCTCTAATTTCCACTATCCCTTTGTCACCTCCTTCTCCCTCCTACCGTTCTCCCCTCCCTATCCGTTCGCTGCCACTCCGTCAAACGCCTCCCTCTACCCTCCCCACTTCTGTTTCCTCCCTCCTCAACCAGATGTCTCCCCGATCACCCCGCCGCCTCCATCCGTGTTCGCCCCGCACCCTCCCTTCCGCTTCGCTCTCCAACCTCCCTACCGTTGCACATTCAACCCCGGGGAGCGGAAGAGACGCGCACAAGTCATCCATCTCCGCGTATCATCATCAATCGGCTCGCGATCAATCAATCGGCGTTCGCGAACCCGCGTCTGTCGCGCATGGATTGGTTAACGACGACGACCGCGCCTTTAAAGCCTTATTATCGAGCTACATCTCGCTTATTATTAACGACGATTCGGGCTGTGGTGTGTTGTGATCGAAGAATCGATCGAGACAATCGGAAAAAAGGAAGAAAATTTCAACGGCAAAGAACGCTCGAGAAGACCTCTTTATTATTATCATGGTCATTGTTATCAACCGGTTATTGTGATGAGACGCAGAATTCCAAAACCAAACCTAGTCACCGGAAAAATGCTGTTTCATATTATAACGTTATAAGCCGCTTCAAGTTTATCGATTGAATCGAACCGAATGCGATCGTATTAAGCGGAATCTGCTGGGAGTAAAAAGCGGCACCATAATGCGACAAAACCTCGCCACAAACGAAACTTGATCAAGAATCAACATCCAAACATTTTGGTTACATTTTCCATGAATTATCAGCAGAGAAAAGGGAAACGAATTTAAAACTTAATAATCATACTGCCAGAATGCTCGCAAGGATCTGCATCAACGTCCCATAAAAATCCTGATATAAATTTCGACTCGATAAAAAAACAATAAAAAATGCCTTCCCCGCATCACACGTCAAAACAACCGCTACTAACAATCGCGTAATTTTAGATTGATGTGAGGAACGAGTGCTGATATTTCACTTGTCACGCAATTAAGCATCGTTCATTTAACGCACACTTTAGCGCGACAGTTCAAATCAAATACAGGTGACGCTGCCAAGACAAACGCACCTTGAACGCAAACAGAAGGCGTCTCTCCGTGATACTGACATCAACGCAAAACGGCAATCATAATTTCCTCCGCGAGGAGAGAGCACTTCCCCGTCCCGAACGATCCTATAAATAAACCCGCCAATTTAAGAACCTATCGATAGGATGGAAGCGATCTATGAATCACGCGAAATTAGCCAACCAGGGCGTTTAAAGGGTGGAGGAGGAGGAGGGAGGGAGGAAGAGAGTACCCCAATGCCATTCCGCCCTTCCCCTCTATTATTTATCTCAAAACCACTTCTCCCCCCCCCTACCCCAAACCTATAATGTCCACTCCATCTTCCCACACTCCCGATTTTTCCACGCATCCTTCTTTCTGCTCCGATCCCTCCCGCCGCGCTCTCTCCCTCCATCCTCTCTATACACCATCCAGGCTCTCTCCCTCTCTCTCTCTCGAAAAAGGATGGATATATGCTAATCTCGAATTTCCAACGTGCAAAGGGGGAGGTTCGAGAGTTGAGGCCGGGGGAAGGGGATGGAGAAGAGGCGCGTGGGTGGTTTGGAGTGGGAGGGGAAAGGTGTATAGCGGGGGGTATCCGCACACGCCTGCCACCATCCTCTCCGCCTACACCTGCGCCATCTGCCTCGCTTCCTTCTCCTTCTATCTCGCCCCTTAACGTGGTTCCTCCCTTCCTCTTCCTGGTCTTCCGTCTGAGGAAGTGTAACATGCGGACTCCCTTGGATTTCGGATGGAATTCTTCTTCGCCCGAAACCACTTCATCCCCGTTTAAGATGGTTAATGCTCAAATAGTTTCCTCTCAAGCTCTCTTCCTGGCGCGTAGTTTAGCAGTGGTGTGCAAAGCTATGATTAAATAGAGATTTAACACAAATTCTTATAATATGCATTCAAATTAGGACAATAAAACAGTTGGTGTTGAAATGTTAATCCTAAAACCCAATTTAGACTTGATTTTCACTAGCGTGATACCTCAGAATCTCTAGTTAACGTCTAGTCTAATCTGGCCTTCCGAAGCATTGACAACTTGCAATGTCAATATCAAGGAATTAGTAACCACCATTGCGGCCCGTCACGTAGGAAAGGTTGCCCACCACTGGTTTTAAGGGTCTTTATGTTTGAATGTTCTAAGGAGAGGTTACATGTTGGGGAGATGATAGAAAGGAATGCTCTTGCACCCCAAAGCTAGAAGGGTGTCAAGAAAGAATTTTTGAGCTCACCTTAGTTTTTGTAATTTGTGTTTAGTAAATGCCGATTATCTATGTGAAGGACGTGAAACTTAAAATAAAATTATAGGACAACCAGACTTTTGTAGAAAATTATATTTAATGAGTTACCTATATATTTTAAAAAATGTTTGTAAGTATTTGGCAGGAAATAAATTATCTATATTTTCTCGAGAAAGTAATGTGCGTTTAATAATAAACAACATATCATAAATAAGTTTCCAATGATAAATTTATTTAAAGTGACTGTTCTAAATTAATATTTGTTAATTTTATTCTTGGTAAATCACCGAAGAAAACATTTGTAGTTGAATAAAATTAAATCTTACATGGATTTCGCAAATTTTATGCCTTGAATTCCTATTATCCCGACACAACAGATATTAGTCCGTAAAATTAAGTTATTTTATAAGCGTATCAATGAAGTTTCGTCTATGTGTTGGATTAAAACATTTCTAAACATTCAGCTCTGCTAGTGTCTGGATTTTCAGCGTTCATTCCAATAAAAAAAATGAAAATATCTCGGTTTCGTTATCTTTTACTCTCTGCTTTCATCGAATGAAAAAAAAATCCTTCGGAACATATCCGCTCGCAATCGACAAGGGCGCACCCGAGCGGCGCTTTCATCAACCACTCCAATTCCGACGCAACAAGCAATACACACGCATTCAAACGTCGTCGTTTGAGTTTCCGCGAATGGACAGAAGAGCACGGAGGATATCCGATACACGTGCATGGCGAGATAGGTGGGAGGTCGGGAGATAGAAAAAGAGTCCAAGAGAAAGAGACAATCGGAATTCCCGTTTTAAAATACTCGAAATCAGTCCGTAACAGGGAGGCAATGATAAAAGGCTAATGAGAACATCACGGAGGAAAATACAATCGATCAAATCGAAGAGAATCTTCGGCCAAAAGGTGACTGAGGACGAATGTCAGACTTTGCTTATCCCAACCATCATCCATTAAACTATAATAAAAATGAAAGATTCTTGAAGTGATTCAAATTATCATAGATGACGTCCACGTATCTGATGAGAGATGTGAAGTGACATTTGCTTCGCATTAACCTTTAGAGTTGGCTCAAGAAATTTTTCATTATATTTTTTTATGGAGTCTTGGCGAACTTACGTGAATGAGTCAGAAATTAAAACGACGTCATAGTTGGGACACCGTGCAATAGCTTCCCTTAACTTGCATGAACTTAACGTTTACTTATATTTCTTAAGACTTATAATTTGAAATAGTTTCGAAATGAGTATAAGGACGCTTGAGAATAACAAGTAACAATTAATCTTCCGAAATTAAAAGATTACATATATTTTTCCTAAAGCATATTAGCAAACCTTGACGAAAACATGTAGTGATTGGAAATTTAATGTTTGAAATATGTGCGATATAAGAGTTCATATCAAATACTTGACTTATGTTGATCGAATAAATACTTCTTAGATGAAAAATAAGTGAATGCGAAAAGATGGGGCTCCTTGTACACTTATTAATAAGCACACACCCTCCCACTCAAAATTCCTCCAATTAAAGATGATTCCGCTTGAAACTCGATGCGCCGATGTTTTACGGTCACTTTGGTCGGACGCGTCTCAACGGAGGGGAGAAATCGACACGAAAATATAAGAGCAAAAAAAAACAACGCAGGCGCACCCACGCATATCCTAGACCCTTATGAGTTAAAATAAAAAAAAGAAGGGGGAAACCGAGGGAGAGATGAGATTGGAAGCCATCAAAAAGATATAAAGAAATAAAAAAGCAGCTTGAAAAAATCCAGCGCTCGCGCGCGAGTGTTTGGGAAAGGGGATGGGAATGGAAAAACGCTTAAAGCACTCACCAGCTGGAGCTGCCGACGGCATCGACGATCGTCCTTTGTCGGCTCCCGAGCGGCGTACCGAAGCCGGGACCGGAATACTGGTGGCGCCGCCATGCTTGTGGAAGGGCGAGGGCAACCTGACAACGGAAAGAGAGAAAGTGAAAGGATATTGTATGAAAATATGAAGAGAGGGAAGGAGGAGGATGGGAATATTCGGGTATGGTGCCTAGATTGGAACCGGCGGACTTAGAATTAGACGGTGGAGGGTGATGTGTAGGGAGGCCGGCCTGGATTTCGGACGCAAACCGGACAAAAGATGGCGCCGATTATTTTTTCTCGTCGAAGAGGATGAAAAAGGAAGAAGATATGGACAGGAGGAGGATTGTTCCGTTTCAATGTGAGATGCGGAGACGGAAAAAAGATCCGAACGAGGATGGAACGGAACGGCGGGAGGTAGAAAAATGTACGAATAAAGGTTAAAAAAAATGGTAGTGCGTGAGGAGGGGTAGAGGGAGAACAAACAATCCCTCAGCCGCGCCGTCAGATGCATAGAGAGAGAGAGAGGACACGAGACGCTCCTTTATAAACACGCTGCCATTAATACGAATTGAGCTCCCGAACGCTCGGAGATACGAGATAACCATAACGAAGTAGGGAGAATGGAACCGGGCGCATTGTGCGAAACCCGATTGAAAAAAACGCAAGTCGCTCTCGTCTGCGTTTCGCCTAAGAGCGCTCCGGAGAGGATCTCTATAATTCTCCCGAAGATAATTTTTACGTGAAAGCAAGAAGCGTCCCCTCCCTCGATTCTTTTATTCTCCCATTCCTACAATCGCGAAATTTTATATGGCGTACGATGCGGGCATTCAAATCACCGCGCGTACCCAGCGCTCTATTGGTAATAAGTCGTGCAGCTCCTTTATAAATTCGCCTCTTAAGATTACGCTGAGACTGTAAATTTTAGTCGGGACTGCGACCGAAGCGAAATTATCTTTTATAATGTTCTCGCGGGGATTTGAAGAGGGAATCGCGTCCTGCAGGTAGATGCGAGAGAAAATTCTTCCCTCGGAGTGAATTACTGCAAACGCGCGCGATGAGTCAACGTTGGAGTATTCGCTTCATTTAATCGGATTACGAGCGTTTTGCTCTTCCATCGACCTTTGGAGTAATTCAACAAGATGGGATTTGAAGAATGGATTTAGCAACAGCCTTTATACAAGATAGATGAATGCATTAATCATGAGCGATATCCAGTAAAACCGGCATACCGTTTCATCCAAGTGATTGTACGCGAAGTATCTTCCTTACAGTGTTATCATCGGCATTTATTAGGTAGTACATACATAAATTAAATTGTCCCATTTTTAAGTAAAATTATACTCGTCTACAAATTATCGACAACGTTTTAACAAGCAGTTTATTGCGTTTCTGTTCAAGGTTTTGCGCAAAAACAAACGCGAGGCTGAAACCGTTTATATTTTAACCGGAATCTATGATTAATTTGTTTCACCTCTTATTTTAGTTTTGCTGCAGTTCGTTTAAAATAACTGCGCTCCGAGGAAATTCGATAAATTAAAAACTAACGTCGTCTGAATCTATCTTACAATGCCTAAGAATAATGTTTCACAATTTTCAAGTAAAAAATATTACTTGACGTATTATACATATCACGACGACCAAAGAACCTTATTATACTTCCTCAATCAACGAATACACCATGTTTCTCGAATCATCATAGAGGAGCACGAAGGATTTAAAATAGCGTTAAAACATTTTTCTCTGCTGTCACAGCTTAGAAATTAATGATTGGTTGGGGTGAGTCGGAGAAAGACACCAAAATATAAAACATTCCGACAAAAAAAATCTCCCGAAACCAAGACACATTAATGGAATTCAAACAGGGACTCCGTCTAACCTCCGACCTCCGGAGAGTGCTTACGCGTTTTTTCTCCTATGGAACTCAATTTTAAAAAATATCACAATTACTACGAGCTTTTCAAAAAGAAAAATCGTCTCGGAGCTCACGGAACGAATAAATATCGTAAACTCTTTTTTTCTTAACCATGACATCTGCCGGCTTTGAATTACAAACAAAAACTCATTCAGGGGAGGCGAGGAAAAACTCGATAAGCAGCTTTCGTCTCTCGGGAAAAAATATATAAATGACTACACTTCGGAATAATTCGGAAGAGACAGAGAAAGAAAGACGAAAACCAAGGAACGACGTCATTATTTTTTTTGTCGCTGTTGTTTTTACCGAATAGTTGGGAGCATTACGTGTTACGCGTTTTTCGGAGATTCAAGAGGGTGATGTGGAACGTGTCCAAGTGGTAAAAAGATGAATGCGGTGCTCGAAGAAGGAAGGCAGAAGAAGGAGGAAGAGAGGGATCGAGAGGAAATCGGATATCCTAGTGACTGAGAGAGAGAGAGAATGATGGGGGAAGTGTATAAGCGAAAGAAAAAAAGGGAGAGAGAGATATATAGACAGAGAGAAGTGAAGGAGGAGTGCCTAGAATGTCGCTGGATGGAGGAGTTTCGCGTCTCTGATGAAGGCGCTCGCTGCGGAGGAAAAGAGTATTATGGGAGGAGGCGGCGGCAGTTTTGTGGATTTGGACGGATTGAAGTATTTTTTGGAGAGCTTTACCCGGGGAAAAAACGGGTTGAGTAAGGGATAAGCGGGGAAAACGAAATGGGGCAAAGGATGGGAAGAGAGTGAGAATAAGGGAGGAGTATGGGAAGGAGGATGTCGATTGACGAGGGACGGTTTCTGTTGGTTATGAGGAAGACGGGGAGGAGTTGTGAGGAGGATGAGGGAAACGGAGAACGAGAGTGGGAGGCAGAAGGAGTGGAAGAAACCGAAAGGGATATCAAGGAACAATGGCAGCATGCGAGAATTTTCACATGGCGGTAAAAGAAAGGCGATCACAGCTACTAGCACTGAATTCGCATGTTTGTTTACACGTAAAAAATCTAAGACGATAAATTGATGTAAAAAATGTGCGTAATACTAAATGCGGTAAATACTAGAAATAAAAAGAATAAAGAAAACTATAGCACTGTACAAAAATCACTTCATCAAAGAACGAACAGGTACTAATGTGTAAATAAAGCAAATATTTATCCAAGGAGTCATAAAAAGTAGCCGCAGGCAGGAGCGGATTGGGCTATTAGGTCATCTATGTTGCTGCTCAGCTGCTGCTGAGTTTTCTCTAAGAAAACAATCCTCAAATAGTTCACCACAGGGGACCATATAGATGCCATAATTTTAGACATAAATTTGTCGTTCTTGAATAAATTGTTTTTAGCAAGATATTTTTTTTATTTAATAGAATTTGATATTCCACGTGGACGGTGCGAAAAATTCCAGAGGCCGATATTTTGCCACTCTCCGCAAAGATTTGAAGCGTCGATTACATCATAAGTCATCAGGGGGGTAAACACTTGGAGACCGCACTGCAATCTTTGCGGAACAGAGGGGAATCCATCTATCAGGAATCGCAGGAACAGCATTTTTTTCTTTCCAACTGATTCAAATTATAATGAATATCATTCATTTTCATACATTAAATAAAAATTGAAGAGTAAAATAAAGACGTGGAGCTAAAACGAGGAAAAACAGCGTTGAAAAGAATCTAATGGAGGAAACTATTATTACTCCAAGGCCAGCCGAGAAATGTGTCTTTTGCCATCTTGTTCGCTTTTTATATAGCTTTCAAGGACTTAGAAGAGCCATCCCTTTTTTCAGGTCGGATTAGCGTAAATTATTCACGAACAGTTATTGGTCAAAAGTTTTGAATAGTATACAATTTAATTACTCAATGGCGAAATTTTAGTTTCTTTTTCTTTTCATGTCACTCATACCCACACGAACACATCTAGTTAACGAAACCCCTTTGTTTCCATTAAAAAATGTAAAATACGCCGTTATGATTGGGTCATATCGTTTTGAACATTAATTAATGCAGTGGTAGGCGCGGCACCCTTTCAAAAATAAACAGAATTTCGCGGCATTCCAGCCTTCAAACAAGGTTTTTATATTTTTACATGCGGGTATTACAACCTTTGGATGCACTCATTTGTTGGTAGTGCACCATAACCACCGTATTAGAGTAAAAATTATTGCCATAATTTCATATAAACGCATCCAAATCGGTCATTTATTACTAAAAGTATTTCGCGGCACCTTTAAAAATCAGCTGTGGCACCCACTTTGGGAACCAATGCATTAATGTAACTTTTATCGGTCATGCTTTGGAATTTGGCTTATTATAGTCGTAATGAAAGCATTTTTAAAAGAAAACTGGAAAATTAATTCCACCAGAGGAGTACGAAGAAGATTAACGGTTATTAAGGGGCGGGAAGTTGTACGAAAAGGTTATTGACTTTATCATCGAGACAATGGCGCCACGCCATTGACTCTTTGAGTGAACTCGACGCATCGATCTGCTACCTCCATGAAGGAAGCGGTTAACGACGAGACAATGAAACAGTAATTAGAAGCTCAAGAACCTCTAAAAAAATAACGACTTCTCAAAAAAGCTGCGCGGAGGAAACTTTCCGCTGTCATCTCTTAAAAAAAACGCACATCAGAGAGCACGAACTCAAAAATTAAACGAGTCTGCCAATCAAACACGAAAACCAATCAACTTGCGTGAAATAGGCAGGAATTAAAATAAAAAATGATCAACCGGACAACCCTCAAGTTCCACACTCGAAAGAAAAAACTCGGTAAGAAAAATAAAAATTTTGATAATTCATCGAAAATAACGATAAAAGAAACAAGGTTTGTTTCCCCGGAAGAGGAGACAATACCCTTAAATATAAAGAAAAACTGGTCGGCGATAGCAAATGCGTAAAACATTTACGGTTTACGGGATTGCCAGTAAAAAAATATTCGGTGTGACGGGAAATGATACGATGGAAGGAGCTGAGGGAGGAGAGGCAGTAAAAATTGAGGGATGGATGCACGGTGAGGGCTGTCATAAACGAAAGGAGGCATGGGTTAGGAAGGAAACGAGAGGGAATAGGAAAGGAGAAAGAGAAAAGGAATGAGGGAGTTATCGAGGAGAAGAAGGGGTTTCGGAAATGAGGGATTTGGACGCAAGAGAGGATAAGATGTAAGAGCAGAAAGGGATCACGACGGTGTATATCTATCTTTCTCTCTCCGAACCAGTCATAAGGGATTATAGAAGGCTACCATTTGGTCCCAGCGGAGGTAGAGAGGGAAAAGGATAAGGGAAAGGATCAGGAGTGGGGCGGAGAGATAGACGGAATCGGAGAGGAAAAAATATTGGAAGAGAATGAAGGATGCGGGTTTTGAGCAGGGATCCCTGGGAGTCCGAGAGAGTTCACATAAGAGCGAATTACCAACGAACAAAGCCTTCGAAAAACAAGAGGGTGGAGTGGGGGGAGATAGAGAGAGAAAGAGAGGGAAAGAAAAGATAAATAAACGCGTATGAGTCATGTGCTGGAGCTTCGCCCCGAACGGAAATCCTCAAGATGGTTCCAAGACACGTCAAGTCACGTGGTCGATCAAAAAATAGTACGTATTTCACTTCCTTTTTCCCGTCAGGATAGCCATAAGTAAATAAACATGTCAACATAAGCGCAGTCACGGAAGATTCGATTTTTAGATTTAGCTCCAATTTAAATAAATACAGGTGTTTTGGGAAGTGCTGACAATGTACAAAAGGTACGAAATTATAATAATGAACGCGATAGGAATAGACTTTTAACACTACGTAATATCAAAATAGACTGCTTTAAAGGGATTTTATCGGCGGAGAGCATAAAGGAAAAAGAAATGAATAACGGTATTCTTAATCTGGAAGTTTTTGTGGCTTATGTTTTAACAGGACAAAAAAACCTTTTTTCTAAACATTACCTGGTAATGGTTCGATTTGTAATAGCGCAGACTCGGAACTTCAAAAATCAATTCATGACGACAGAAACTTCGACCTATAAAGATTTTTCGAAAGAATTACCACTCGATATTTTCTAGAATTATAGTATCCTATGAACGGGAGCGTCAACATTAAAATTTCTCGCGCACCTACTCAGATATTTACAAATAAACGTTCAATAAAAAACAACAATACGAGAACGTTAATCAGTTGACGTAATTGACGAGCGCATTTTGGTGCTATTTGTGACTGGATTACTTCCTGCTGACAATTTTTCTCCTGTCGTATATGATCGCATAACGTTTAAAAAGCTGCATACACAAACATCAGAACGGTAGGAATCAGTGACGGAAGAAGAGTCTTTAATTATGTCCTTCGAAAGGATTGTTGACATCTGCAGTTACCGACATTTATTGGAAAAAACTGAAATATTCAGAATAAGGTGGGTTCCATCGTCTCAATCGCAATACAGCAATAGTCTTAAATAAATTGGCCGAGAAAATAATGCAAGCAGCTAACATCATTCGAAAGAACTGACGGTTGATGATGAAAATACCTACAAAAGCCACGAAACGGTTTGGAAATTCAGATGCGCATTTCGACTACAAATTCACGAAAGTGATCAGAGGATCAAAGATATGTGGCAGGCATACCAGTAAGGATGGCCAGTTTGTAGGAGAAATGTATATTTGGTTTTCCGAACTGTTTTATCGTCTGCGACATCGATCGGATTTCATCTATAAGCCGAGCTCGACATTTCGTTTCAGCTAAATAGAGAGTGTTTTCAGAGACTGACCAGAATTCCAACCTTGACGGGATTCAAGTTCTTCACCGCACTTCAAAAAGCCATGCAGGAACTGGAACAAAACTGGCACTTTAAATTCACGACAGGTACCTTAATAATAACAAAAAATTCAAGAAAAATTAACGGGCCGTATTATTGAGAGTGAGAGAAAGAAGCACGATTGCAGACGCGTAAGAAGGAAACCTTGAAGGAATACGTGAAAGGGAGAGGGAAAAATCCGGCTGATCGACGAACGGGAAAGAGAGCTATTAAGACAGAAGAAGATTGCGGTATGTGGAGAACCAGGTATAACCAAGAGTAATCACGAACCTGCCCACGGACAGACGACCTATGATGATGATTATTGGGGCATCCCTCTTAAGTCTTTCTCCCTTAATTCCGACGGGGATTCAGAAACCGAACCGCCGAGAGTAAATTCATATTTTTCATTTTTCTGTGCCCACGCAAAACGCGAGAAAGACGTCCGACGCACTCTCTCCAATGGATAAGGAGCAGCCGAGATGATTGGGAACCTCTCAATCTCTCTCTCTCTTTTATAAAGGGCGTCGCGAAATCAGTTCGGAGAAAAAAAGACGAAGATCCGTGTCCTTTCATCCGGAGTATTCAGGGTTCGCGGAAGGTTCCTCTTAAAGGAGACGAATGAGAAAGAGGGGTGGGGGAAAGGGAGGCGAAGATATAAGTAGAAGAATAGGTGAAAGAGAGAGCGGGAAGGATATCTAGAAATCTCTTCCTTTATTCCGGAATTGGTATAAGGTCTCTCGCATCGGAAACGTCTTGAATGGTTCAGAGAAGGGGAAAAAGAGGGAGATGGAGAAAGGGGGAAACGAGTGAAAGGAAACTTGCACGGAACAGTGATTGCGATCTCTTCTGCCATTTATCTCCCTCTCTCTCTCTCGATCCCTCTTAAAAGAGAGGGAGCGTGGAAGGTCCCATATTCGTGATTTCCTGGTTGCCTGGAGATGAAGGGTTTGGAAAGGCGATGATGGGATTTGATGCGCGATAGGGGATGCAAGGGATTTCATTTCGAAAAAATGAAAGGGGGCTTCAGAAACGATTTTATTAAGGTAAAGGCAACCAATATTGCGACTGATACTCTCCCGTTATGAGAAGGAAGCGATTAAAAGTTGAAAACGCCGTCCAGCCCTGTTTCATTGACTGATTGAACGCAATCTTATGTTTTCGATCACGCTTATTTTTTTCATTTGACAAAAAATGAGATGCTTAACGATTTCACTTGAAAAAAAAAGAATTATTGACAAAAACTAATCTTATTTAAATTAAATTAAATTTGTGAGGGAATTTTATCGAGATACTCCAATTTATAGATACAAAAAGAGCTTTGATGACTTGAACTGATATCTTTATCATTCTCCGAGCAAGATAAGCTAACGACAAAACATACGAAGGCCATTTTATGAGTGCTTCATGGTTAACTATACACTCAGAATCAGTCGGAGATGTCTGGTTCTGATTCGTGTACCTCTGAGGGGTTAACGATTTATTATATTACATTTCATTATCATAGAATCGTGAATTAAAACAAATACCACCTACTTCGCGCGCATTAGTCGCTAACTGCTGGGCATTTCAGAAAAAATATTTACAATACCGTTTGGAAAACTGCCCCTTAAAAATTTTCTTCAAATTTAACAAGAGAAAGAACCAAGAAAATTTGAAATTTAGGGCTTTAAAAACAATAATCGTCGCCATAGCAACTTTATATATCGGGCCATTTCTTGAAAACAACTTGTGATTTAAAGATGAGACTGAAAGGAAACATTGTTTTACGAGTACTAAAACTTCCAAAATTCGCGTCTACTACTTACGGCACAAAATGAAAGACAAATTCCTTTCATCGGATTATAAGTCTCAAATTCCTAAATAATTGCCCTTAAGCGCTCTTGGGACTTTACAAGAAATGTCTACGAGATAAATTTAACATTTCATTCCACAGTAAGGTACGTCAGCGATAATGCTATTTTAATTAGTTTTTCTAAGAAAAATTTATTCTCCAAACAAACTTTTTGTTTATGGCTCCTTTTCAGTCTCTAATGCAAAAAAACACGCTTTTAAATTGACGCTGAGCACAATCGAGTCGTATAGGTACCACGAAGTGAACCAAACAGCTAAATGAAAGGCGGAAAGCTTCCCATGTTGCTTGAATTCCTCGAAATGCAAGTAATGATGCTTTTCTGACGGATAATCGTCGACTCGCCCAATTAGCAAAAGAAAAAATATTATTTACATAAATTTCATGAGCTTTTATTATGATATTTTTTGCATTCATTAAACCGTGATGGACAGCGCTTGAAATCGAAATGTGAAAGAAATTCGAGTGGGAAAAGGATGTTATACCGTTCCTTCGTCAAATTATGTCAGCGGAAATTCCTTAAAAACTCGAGTAATGTAAGATCGCCACATAAAGAACACAATCTTAGAAATCATGAATGTGCAACGGTACACGAATCTGTTAAACATGCCTGAGAGGAAACTGGCGCACTTTTGTTGTGAATCACGTTTCATTCCGAAATAGATTTCCGAGCATAAAAATTTCGACTGCCATAACTTGTTTCACGTTCAATTCACGTAATAAACCACCGCTAAGGAATAACTAACTTTGGCTGAGGCCTCTCGTTTCGCACTCCAATCCGGTTCCTAACGAGGGGAATTAATTAAACTGATTACGTCTCAAAACACAATCGGCTACTGCTTTATAAGCCGGGTGATATTCGGAATCCGGAGACGAAAATCAATGGAACTCGAGACTGAAGACAATGGGCTTTCCAAGAACGCATTCTTTTTTTAAAGCAGACGAAACTCCTTCGCGACGCGGAATATAGAACTACCGAGAAGACGCGAGAGGGAGGAGACTACCCTTGAATGTATAAACATAAAAAAGGAAACGGAAGAAGACCGACGAATTGCCGCCGCTGAGAAGGATAGATAGCATAGAGGAGATGATTGAGATCGCTTTCGTCGGGGACGGGAAAGAGAGAAATACGAAGGAAATGCCCAAAAAAACCAACGTTATAAAATTAAGACTCGGAGAAATACTGTCTTTTCAGATGGGGAGAATTGACGTGAGGCGGAGGGTGGTACACATCAAAATTCCGCAAGCAAATGAGGATCTTAAAAGGCGCCCTTCAACCCTTCAATTTCCCTTCCTCCCCCTCACAACCTACCTAGTGGCTCCACCACGGAAAATTGCGGAACGACACCGGTACGACAAAGAAGCCGTATTCTTCTCTTGCATGTTACCTCGTCGAGAGAGAGAGAGAGCGGGGGAGAGAAGTGGATGAGACCCACGACTAACAGAAGATCAGGAAGCGGATATTTTACAGATATCTCCCCACTCCCTCTCTCTCCTCCTTCGTCAGCAAACACGGGATGGGACAAGGGGGCGCTGTTAGACACTGAGGGACCCAGACGACAAACAATAGCTACGCAGAAATCGGGTATTTCCCAACACCTAGTATAAACAGCCTCGTCGAGATTCTGGGGAATACGTTATGGCTGGTAAGGGCCGTGATACTATTTTCGGCGGTAAACCAGGAATGGTGGATGCGGAAACTGTCTAACAGAAGTCATCAAAGGGGGGATGGAATGGCTCATACAATTCCAAGCGTTCTACATTTCGACGTCGCGGGCATTAGCAGCAAACCCACCGTGACGGGCAAAAGGTGTTCACGAATACTATCGCATCCCGAGATTCACGGACCGTGAATTTACCAATTTAACGTGGGCGTGAATGTTTTTATTTTAATCGACATTTATTCGGTTACATTTCAGCAAAATTTGTTTCCTAATCGTGGGGATTTAAATGGTTTCGAACTCGCAACTTCCTGCACGGGAAAGCGGAAATAGCGTACTCCTTCTCATAGACCTTAGCAAAATTTTCCAAAATAGAATACCGTAATGTATGCGAAGGAAAATTTTCGCTTTCTAATATCCACTTAAACTCAAGTTTGTACAAAATGAATTCGTGTCAATTAGAAATCGTTTAACTATTTGCAATATTTAATCAACCGGGGCATTCAGGATGGTTTCATCTTTGAAAAGAGATATTTTTTCTCGAACGGCGAGCGACGTGCTGTTAAAACTTCAATGCTAAGCCAAAAGAATTTAAATTGTTAAAATAATTATTTCAAGCACTTCCTTTTTTAGAGTTCCACAGCTACAGCATAGCTCTATGCGATATAAATTCATTACCAAAAATAATTAATATATCCTTGGCCAGTTAAATTAATCATCGAATTTAATACTTTCTCACCAACTTCAATATAGCGGTTTTATTGGACTTTTCCTTTGTTAACATTTTCATTTTAGGGAAGCATAATAGTCTTCCTTGATGTTTTAGGCAAAGAATAGGAGGAAATCCTGTCATCTTCGGGACTGCTTGTCCCAAAGACCCTTTCCATGGACAATTATCTCCGCATTTTCGGAGGTTGGGTCTACCACAAAACACTATCTCTCCAATTAAAGAAAAACAAGTAAATCTACCTGTCCGCCAAACCTTCTTCTTATCACCCCTCTCTCCTTCCAGGTTAGATACAAACGTCAAGAATACGGGGAAAACCAGTGCCTGTACAGAGACAAGTCCCTATTCGGATTTGCCTAAATTTAAAAATATTGCAATATCGCTATCACAAAACTGCCTTTCTTCCCATTTTTATAAGATATATTTTTTTAAATATCGACGAGAAACGTGGGAAATCCAATTCAAAAGTTTTCAAGCTGGAGACTACTACTACATAATTATTAAATCACGCAGAATTTAGCAAGTATTCAAGCCGTTATAAGCACTGTCCTGACGAACCATTCCGTAGAAATGTCTACTTTCATTCATTTGTCATTAATAGTACACGAATGCTGGACCGGATCGAGTACACGAGAAAGTAAATTATAATTCCAGCGAACCAAATTTTCTTCCACGCAACAATAGTAGATGGTACCGATCAAAAATACCGAACGCCTAGTATGAAGAAGCAAGATCTGAGCAATGAATTGAATTTTTTTTTTACGCTCATTTCGGTGAGACGTAAAAACAAAATAACAAGACGTCCTACATCGCGCTGCCCGCAGTATGGTACGCAAAAAAATATAACAAGGTCTTGTCTCGAGGAAGAATAAATGCTAACTTTTATCTCCATAGTAATCTCCAGACAAGACGCATGAAGGAATCTTGTTCATATTCACGTTCCCACGGATAAATTATTACCTAGAGGCCGCTCCGGCGGAAAAGCGACGTCATCGCTCACGGGGACCCTGTACAAAAACGGCACTTAGGCAATTGCTTTCGGCGCAACGAGAGGCCATCTGCGGAACAAGATCATCGGAGCGATAAACTGCCTACACGGAGAGGAAGCCCGAGAGATGAGAGAATGCACCGCGCCCCAAACACGACCCGACTCCACCCCCTCGCTCGCCGCCACCTCCCTCAGCACCGCCACTCCCTGCGCCTCCCTCTCGCGCCACAAACGGCGAAGGAAGGTAAGAAGAGGAAGCGTGCGCAGATACTCTCACTGCGCTGGTTTGTCGATCGGTAACTTTTTCCAGCGACCGAACAAAAGCGGCGCGTTTTCAAAGGTTACGAATTCAAGTGCGTAGAGTCATGAAAGAGCCTGAATCTGGTTCGTAAAATTGATGGAGACCTTTCGCGAAGAAATACCTCAGCATCGTCCTTCGTTAACCCTTAGATCAGCGTTTTCCAAACTGGGTGCCGTAGCTAATTCTTAGAGGTGTTCCGAAAAACTTAGCCAATAAATCGATTTTTAAATACTGATGGGTAATTAGGGCAATACTTTTCCTCTATCAAATTGATTATGGTGTAGTGACAACAAATGGATGCCCACAAAGGCTGTAATAACCATATATAAATATATAAAAACCTTGTTTCAATACTGGGATGCCGCGAAATTCTTTTCATCTTTGGAAGCGTGTCGCGCCTACAAAATGTTTGGAAATCACTGCCTCAGTGGATGAATGTTACGTAATAACTTGCGTGGGATCAACATAATCCCACTATAGTCCATATTATTTTAGCAAAGAAAAGGTTACTTATTAATGTCATGGCGAAAACGGCAATCTTATACCAATGTACTATTAATACTTTTAAAAATGCGAGTCAAGTTTTATAAAACAACATTTTTATCCTTAAGGAACTTTACGATGTGAGTACCTGTATTATAATTATCTGTGGTCACAATACGGTTATATTTTTTATGGAAAAACTGATTCCACGTGAGTAATAATGACCTAAATCGACAGATAATATAAACGCTAATTGCGAGAATCATTAATTTTTAATTAGACGCAAACAACGCGCATTTCGCATGACTACAGCCTTTCAATTAACGCAATAATTTACAAGCTATATATCTCGTGAACTGCAAACTTTTTATTATCTCCTTTGAGAAACTTAAGAAACACAACTGTTGCTAATGACTGCCACGTCTTCATGGATGCTAAAGAAAGGAACGTTCAAACTGGCACGGCCAATCCCCCGCGATGAATAGAAAATTCATGTCACATAACAAATTGCGCATCTATTCATCAGCTTTTAAGCTTCACGAGCCGAAGTTCCATGTTACAATGTAGGATACATCTCCTGCGTTTTGCAAATCTCCATTAACAATCGAAGTCACGGAATATCACTTCTATAGCGAGGATGAAATGCAGCTTAAACTCGACGGACATTTTGACAGGTAATGCAGGAAGAGGGCGACGTGAAGGGATGCAGAGGGCATGGAGAGAGGCAATCCATACCATCGTGTGCATTATTACCATTCGCAATCTCGCTGGGTCAAGAGCAAACAACCGGTTATGAGGAAGCGTATGGAGACGGACGCACAATGGACATCTTAACTGAATGCAGTCACGAGGGTCAGCTTTGCTCAGTCAAAGAGAGATCGAGAAACTTCAAACTCATACCGGTGGTATTATTTCTTTTACATCAGGATATTCATAACACTGCGATTATTTTCCACGCGCTTAACGACGATAAACGACGACTCGAGAATGACATTTACATCGGTTTTATTTTTACAGCCAGAAAAAAAAGTTCGATCTTATGAAAGTCGGAGCACCTGAGAGAGTGATGTTGCACACTTTAAATGTCAGTAATTTGCTCGATATTGCCGCCACGTAGGATAAATAATCAGAATCAATTGGCATCACTTGAGATTTAATTGTTTATTTATTTTCATTACTTCTTAAGCAGCACATACTTGGCTATAAAAAAAGTTTTTTTTGAACTGTAACAAAGAAAATCACGGACATCCATGACTAAAGCATGTTTCGAACCCGCGACTTCAACATTGGGACGCAGACATGCAAGAAACCGAGAGCGGCAATACGTATTTAACATAATTCAACTACAGCGAAAAGCATCGCAATCAGCTATTTTTCTTATATTAGAACTGAGTCACAGCGCGTAATACACTGAATAACTAAATTAACAACCGATAGAGAATTCGAAGCAGATATCAACCAAAACTGAGCCACGAACTTAGGTTGCGGAACGCGTCCGTAAGAGTCCGCTGATTAAATTTCGTTTACAGAGAACACATTTATTACGCTCTCGTCGAGATGGTGACTCTTAAAGAGACCCGCGTGTTCCGTTATAATATAATATCGCAAGTAAGCAAATGTAAGCAAATTGAAGTCAAACTCATGAGTCACCTTCCAAGTAAACCGTTTATGAATAAACAGTTGAACATACAGGCGCGCACGTGCGCATGCTTATACACACCGCTTTCTTATGTGCGGCGGCTGTCTGGCAAATATACGTCAAAAAAGGGGTCCGACCTTATCTCCGGTGTTTATCCCAATCGCATTTATGATCATCACAGCCACGGTTAAACACCACGCGAGCCGTAAAGTTGTCGCCCTAAGATTCACTGGGCGCAGAACTCGAGAGAGGGCAAGACAGCCATAAAAAGATGCGTGCCGCGTTCGTAATCGACTCTCTCTTCTTAACGCCTTTACGGCACTCGAAGTTTTAAAGAACACGCAGCCTCTAGGAGCGATCTTCTCGTCGGACGCGAGAAACGAACTGGGACCGTATAAAGTTTATAAAAATAAGAAAAACGCCATCGTTTAACGATCGCGGCTAGACGAGACGATGAAAGCAGACCGAACCGAAAAGTCGAATAATACCAGTCTCGTTGTCGGACATCACACACGCTTCCCGCAACGATAGCGTGAATTTGCCGCAAGATTCAACAAGGATGTCTTTATTGCACCCCCGTAGTGGTCCTTGACCTTCACAAAACAACCAACTCTTGGCCCGATTGACCCCCCCCCCCACCAACCCCCTTTTCAAACCTCTTTTCTTTTCTCTCGGACCGCCAAGCTCGTTCCTACGCACCCTCATCTCCTTGCATACTTCCTCCTCCACCGCCCCAAAAACTCCACGGGGACCCTAAATATCCACCCTCACTAGACATTCCAGCCCCTTTAAAGCACCGTAGAGGAAGGGAGGGGAAATTTGGTGCGGTATGGGGGTGGTTGGGAATGGTATAGTGCCTTCAATGGGAAAGCATCAGAACGAACCCTTCCCTCGTTGCCATAAGAACCTCACTTCCGCCTTCCCAACAACCCTTTTTCGTCCTCTCTTCTTCTTCCCACACCCTTCTTTACTCCATCCAGCCCTTACAAACCTCTCCCCCGACGCACTTCTTTACTCTCTTTCTCTTCCTCTCTCTCTCTCTCACACACACACACACTCAATGGCTCCTTATAATAAAGAGCCTGTGCGTGGGTGGATGGAGTGCACGAGTGTGTAAGGTTTTTTGAAGGGCAGAATGGAAAGAGAAGAAAGGAGGGAAATAAATGGAAAGAGAGAGATTTGGAGCGTGTGGAGCAGGTCAAAGAAAGAATTAAAAAGCGGCGAGACCCGGTCCGTGACCGCGGTAAGGGATTTTTGCTGCATTCGAGTCGATGGGAAACATTTGAAGAGTTGGGAGAGGAAAAAAAGTGAAGAAAAAGAAAGGGGGAGAGCGAAAAATCTCGAAAATTCATACCCAACTCGAAGTTTTCTGAAGGGCAAAAAAAGGTCGAGGAAAAGGGCGAAAACGCCTTCCTTATTCCTTCGCCTCTTGTCGAGGGGAGTTTCATATGAACCGATTTAGAGCTAATTGTGATGTGATGCAATAAACGGCGAAAAATAAATCTTTAATATTTTGGGAATTTGAAGATACATATTCGGATTTTGATTGAAAAAGTGAGCTGTAGGTGTATATCTACCAATATTGATCCTTTAAACTCTAAAGAGTTGAAGTACCCCAACTATTTACCAAATTAAGGAATTTTCTTGCTTTTGTGACGTACATGATAAAACATCACCATACAATTAATTTGCAAACGGTAAGAAGTAATAAAAAATTCCTTAAGTAGTGATGGAACCATATTATGCAACACATACCTACAGCTGCTATAAACTTTATCAACTTTGAAAATATTCGAGAAACTCATCTTAAAGAGTAAAACGGGCGCATTACGCATCACGCGACATAAAACACCAACAAGAAAGGAGAATCTTTAAAGAAGAAGAGAGAATTGTTTGCCGCTTGAGAGTGGTAAAAATGCAATAAAAGTGCCAGGAGGCAAGGGATCCCGAAATAAATGAGATTTAATAATTCACGAGTTAGAGAGGAGTGCGAGGCCGAAGATATTTAAAATAAAGCACGCTGAAAGTTTTTAGGAATAATTGGATTCTCGGATGACGTATAACTTGCGGGTTTCGGTAATGAGGTTCGTTTTTTTCAACAAAAAATCATAACGAAGACTAAACAGCAAAAATAAATAACAATGCACAAACAACGGTTTCGGTCTCTGGGGAAAACTAGAAAACAATAGAGAGAGATACGGCGGTGACGGGACCGACATAAAAATATTTCTCGTCCCGCGAGTTCATCAAACTCGGCTTAAAAATAAAAAAAGGAAAAGGAGGCTGAGAGTGGAGGAAGACGTGGAGTGATGCGATCGCAGAGGAAATAATAAGCAAAAGTAGAAATGAAAAAGATTGAAGAGGGCGAGAAGAGTGTCAGCTGTCTGCTGCCGCAGTGGAGAGGGGATTCCGGAAGCACCTCGAGTTTATTTTAAGAAAGGATGCCACCGCGGAGGGCGCAGGTCACGTAATTTATAAGGTGGGAATTTTAAGAGCACCGCCGCTTTGGCTTTAGGGTCGTGATGTCAACGAGACATTAGTCGTTAAACATTCGCTGGCGGTAGAATTTCATTACGGGCGAACCACTTTTAAAAAAACACGAATTTTCGATTGCTCTTAAGATGGTATTGATTCTCGTTAGCAAGGAAATGAGGCTTTATGACGCGAATTAATGTTTTATTCTCATTGAAGGTGGTTTGGCAGTAAATACATGTACACTAGCGCATAAAATGCGTAATGTTGATAAAAAAGGACTGATAGTTAAGGCAGAACGACAGCACTGCCAAAATGACCAAAAATTTAGATGAAAATCTTCATTGGGACCACCAGCATAAAAATAAGGGGACCACCAGCGTAAAAATAAGATCTCAGAAAGTAAGAGCTCAAACAGTTTTCAGGCCTGTAAATCTGCAAATCTTAAGATAGTAATTACAAGTCTGCACATCACTCTATATCAAAAAAACAAACCATTATCAAAAATTAGATCCTAAGCTGAAACTTGCCACTCAATAAGGACTAGATTTCACGCAACTTGTTATTGTATTACTTTTAAACACCTTCCAGAAATTAAGTTCACCAACACAACCACCACAAGGCCTTTTGATTCTGACTACAATGAGGCAATGTAACACATATGATCACAAACAGGAAACGCACCAGATAGCATGGGGACGATAACAAGAGAATCATGACCTTCATTCTTACCGATTTTTCTTATCGTATTTCAATTCCCCTTATCTTTCCGGCTCGAAAGATAGTCTCTCTTTTGTCATTGACCGAAACTCTCGGATGATTACTGTACACAACAGGCATGGAGGAAACACCAGGGAGAGTGCTGGAGGTTGCTACCGATAATTCCCAATGTGACGACTTTCTCCCTTGGGGGTGTTGTGGTGTTGGGGAGAGGAGCCACCTTCCCGGGTCATCTTCCCCACGAAATAATATTTCCAAGTCGGCTGCCGTTATCGCGTGCTATTTGCCACAGCTCTCTGTCCTAATACATTCGGTTCATTTAAATAAGACACCGAGTGATGGACACTCAATCTCGCGGAGCGGCAAGGATTCAGCACCGGCTCCATCAATAAAAACCGTGACATTTTCATTTCGCTCCCTCCCACCTTTGCCACCATCGAATGCCTTTCGTTTCGTTCACCGGCTGCTAGCGCGCGTTATAAGCGACTTCATTCCGCGAAGAAATATGCGGCATTTTTATCAAAGAAATCTTTGAAAACTCCCACGGATCCGGCATAAAAACGTCAGGTCTCGTTCATTTCAAACGTGCCTACCTATTTCTCCGTCGTGAATGAGTGATATTTTTCGACAGAATTGCGAAAATGTAGGTTTCACCAATAATTTTTAACGTAAGAATGAAAACGGAGTGGATAGATATGAATAAAAATCGCGAAATGAATTCGTGTGAATTTCATAAATTCTAAGCGCGTGTTAAACTAAAACTCGAACAATAAAAAAACATTAATTATTTGCGACAGTGTACCGAACACGGAGAGCGTTAATACTGAGTTACGGGCACTGAAAAGGCGTGAGGCACATTTCCACTCACGGGACTTTCCGCTGGAACAAAAAAGAACAAGACCACGGGTGAAAAACGAGACACAAAGAGGAAAAGGCAATAATTATGTCGTCGAGGATGAAACCATGGTTACCGCGGGGCGATGTCCAGGCGAGGGACGTGGAAGACGAAAGCATTGTTAGAGAACGAGGATGCGGGCGAGACGGGTTCGGGAGACTGAGGAGGGGGTTGAGAGGAGGAGGAAGTTATTAAGTGGGGAGGAAGTAAGGGTGGAGTTGAAGAGAGTGCAAGGTGAGGATCTCTCGAGGAGTGGGATGGAAGGTTAACCGAAAGGGTGGAGAGAGAGAGAGCGCGCGATGGGCGAGAGGGAGAGAATGGTGAGAGACGTAACCACCAAAGGGGTCCATTCATTGGAATATGAAACCATGGGAAACCGCAGGTTGGCATTAGAAGAGGGCGTGTGGGCGGGAGGGGAGGAGGTGGGAGTGAAGATCATGTGGCGGCGAGGCGGGAAAAAAAATAATTAGATAGAAGTTGAACCTGAGAGAATGATACCGCAACAGTGTCTCGTAGGAAGGGGGCGTGAGTTACGAATGACACACGGATGGGACGGAAAAATCAGCGCGAGCAACACGCGTGATGGATGGGCGCCTGAAGGAAATAGAAGTGCGCAAGGCGATTATATTTTGTCGCCATATTCAAGATGTCCCACCATGAAGAGGAACACGTGACGATCGATATGATCGATTAAGGGGAAGATGATACGACAGCTGTTCGAAAATGCTCATTGAAATATTATTAAATTTCATTCTCTCTAGATCCGAGACGATAAACTTATATGAAATCGTACTGGTATTCTAAATTTCCGAGAGGATCATTAAAAATCGAGACGGCATTATACGTATCCAAAAAAAGTTATTCGAAAATTCTGCTTTTTGTGATCGATTATTAATCGAAAAAAATATTTCGTTTCAAAGCTCTAGATAACAACAGAAGAATATATAAATATGCACATATATTAAAGCGCCTGAAAAAAAATCCCTTAACAAATTTCCCAGATGCGTAAAATTGCCATTTATTTTTAACAAACTGAAAGTCATTAGTTTTGGGACTCCGTCTTGCAATTAAAACAACTTTTTATGAGTTATCGTTGAATTTATAACAATATACCGCAATTGTGGACAATCCACATAAGTTTGGAAGAATATACTCGATCTGTAAAAATATAGAAATATAATTAAGTAACCACAGAAGAAACCACAGCGTCCGAAAGAATCAATCAATCCCAAATCATTCGCCAATATAAGATAATAACCAAGCACAGGCTTTTATTTTCAAACGAGCCGAATAAATTATAAACAAAAAATAAATAAACCCCGTTTTATTTTATTGCGGTCTAAAAAAATAAACCGCCAGTCCGAAGACAAAAATCGCATTTAGTTTGGAAGAGGATGGGGAGGAGAAGGAGCTGAATTACGAATAATGAATCCGGGAGAAAAGAGTGAGGGAGGTGGCCTGCAGAAGAGGGGAAGGAGAAGGAATTCCAAGGAAAATGAAGGCGAGTGGGAGGGGGGGAGGGTGAGATAGAGAAGTGACGGAGAAGAATCAAAGGGGGCTTAATTGAGTTCCGAGAACTCTTTTCCGAGTCCACGTGGCAAATGGGACGCTTTGATTGGAAGGGTTCAGGGGGTCACGGGGAGATGGAAGGAGGGAGAATGTGCTCGAGGCAGATGGAGGACCAAGAAGAGAGAGAGAGAGACGCACGTCACGGACAATAAAAGGACATCGTAAAAAGGTCTCTCTCTTTAATTGTAAAAATATGTCGACTCCGTGAATATCCACACTTGAAGCGGAAGATGTAAATTTAATCGGTGGTTAAATTTCCTTTCCGTGAGTATGTCAGGTTTGGAGATGACAGGAGCTAAAACAATAGAGATGGAACGGGCTGCGAACCGAATGATTCAATTACTACTGACATAAAGGTTGTTGAAGTGAACGTTACGCGAAAAAATCCAAACTTGGAATAAAATTTTAAATTTTTGACGTAGAGGAGAAATAATATGTACTTGACCGGGAATCGAAACCGGTCTCCCACTTTCCAAACCAAGTTACCAAGCCAATATAATTCCCCATTCTCGAATTCTCCTAGATTGAAATTTAGGTCGACATAAAAACTCCGTTTACCTACATTCTATCTTGTAAAATTTTTACTGGTGAAGCAGCCTATTTAATACCCATTTGAATTAATCGCGAAAGAAAAGTGAAAAGGTATTTCCTTATTTTTACTATTTTAAAATATTTTCTCAAAATGATACAAATTATTCCACGGATTCCTTTAAGAAAAACACTTGTGACTATTTCTGGATGTAAAATAGTTAACATGTTTCGATTGAAATAGTTTCGGTTTCTCAAAGATAAAAATCATATTTATGGTATGCATGGTAAAAAACTTCATAAACTACTAGCAATATTCCGCGTTCGGACTACGAAGGAATGGAATTGCATTGCATGTAAATTTAAGAAATTACGTTGGGTGCATTATAAGATCAATAGTACTAGGGAAAGTATTTCTCTTTATTCGTAATTAGTGAAATTTATATAACCAAAGTAAAAACAATATTAAATACAAATAATGCTAAATAAAGGAAAAATGTTTTTTTTTTAACGTTCAAGTTCATGGGAAGTAATTCCACGCCGCAGGGGCTTGGTACTTCGAATATAATGTCGTGTCTGGCAGTTCGTATGCCTTTTGAACGCCATAAGGACCTGCTAGACGCCAAACGACGCGCACACTCAGCACAAAAGAAAAGAACTAAAATAAAGTCTTAAAATTTATCACCGTTTTCTCATCGCTTTATGTTTTCCATAAATACCACAAATTTCGACAAAGGAGAAATTGCTTCCTTGTTATAGTCTGGAAAAGGCAATTACTGCGTGTTTTAGTCACTCCTTTATACATGACGGATTAGCGTCTTAATTCTAAATTTCGCTTTTTAACCAGACGAAATGTTAAAATATTATTTGATAAAGTGTTCCTTTAATTCAAAAGAGAAACTTGGGAAAAATCGAGAAAGCTATCACTGAAGTCCTAATTATTTTTATACGAAAGCTTGAGGAGATTGCAAAGAAACCGGAAAAAAAGTTTGTCCCTGAAAGGGAGTTGAAGAAAAAACAGAGAATAAATAACCAGAGAGAGAAAAAACTTTTGCTAACGACTCCGAAATAAAAAACAATCTGTAGCAGCACACCGAAAAAAATGTGCAAAACAGACAAATACGAAAATAAAAATTCCAACGAAGAAAAAAGTTTAACGAGAGAATGTGATACCAAAGATAGAAAGCGATTCGAAAAAAAATGAGAAAATAAAATGGAAGGAAAAACTGGAGAAAGACATAATTGGACACAGATAGATACAAGGGAGGAAAATATAACGAAAAGAGCGCTACAAAAAGATTGGGAGGAAAAAGAAGAGCATCGAAAACAAAGGGCGTTAAAAAGGCGAGGAGACGGGTGGAAACGCAGAGCTAAAAATAGCTTAGTTTCAAAAACAGCCGGAAATAACACGAAAAAGAGATTTAAAAAATTAAACAAGGACATTAATAAAATCATTGAAAAGGGCGAGAGGGAAGAACAATGGCCGACATCGAACAGGGCGCGGCTGGACTTTTTTTTTACGAAATTGGGGTGCAAAGAGGAGACCGTTTCCATCGCGCGTTTCCATTGTTCTTTTTTCCTCGTATCTCTCTCGTGCGTGTTTGTATGGCAGGGATCAGAAATTATCGTGCGGCAAGTGAATGATTCAAGGGGACCCGGATAATTTTCACCGCCGATGAAATAATTAGAAGCGTACATACTTTTTGATTTGAATATAACTGAATAAAAATTATGCGGGACAGACAAAAAGAGAACGCCGTCGAAATCGACCGACTCGAAACAAGTGACAGGAAGAAGCGAGAAATCCGAGCGTCACATTATACGAAGTGTTCATGAAATGGGGGCAATCCAATTAGCATCGCCATTGAAATAATAATATAGGACAAAATGAAAACATATGGACATGGCCGATGATTAACTTAAAGAATTACATTCGCAGATTTCTCAATTAATGTGATACTTCACGAATAAAGCGTTTAGACATGCGCTTAAGTGTTAAGAATCGGAAATTTTCGGAACCGTCACATCCGGATATTCTTTCGCGTAATTTTTCATGGATATTCATTTACCGACAAAATCCACACGTAGATAAAACTTTCAAGTATGCATTATGGACCAAAGCTTCCGACTGAAAAATTAAAGATGGGCGTAAAATTTTACGTATGTAAATCAATGGCAACTTTATGAATAGTTCGTTTGGATCCAGGCATCATCTGATTGACTCTTAGACTAGATACTTGGAGGAGCGAAACACGGAGCTGCCATAAACGGGTTACGACTCTCTTTGCTCTGATATGATTAACATTGCCGTTTCAAAGGTTGGAGATTGGCTCGATTCCGTCTCCTCCCCACGCGCAAAATCTATTTGTTCGATTGAAGAGATGACATTCTCTGTGCGATGGATTTATACATTAAACGACTACTCGTTGCGACAGTGCTACATATAGGATTCGTACGAGATGTAAGCGATCGTTTCCTTTAAAAGTGCTGACTTTCGTTAATGCTATAAAATAAATACATAACTTTTCCAATAACTTTGGCAAGTTACTTTGTTTCCTCACAAATCGTATTACGGCAGAAGATGCATAGAATTATTTAAAAAAAATTAAGCTAAAATTTGCAAAATTTCTTGGTTTTAGATCTCATTATTCCCTAAATAATACGAATGAAATGCGAGTGGGATCCTTTTTTTCCGTCATACATGTTATTTAACCAAGAAAAGAAACAGGTGCGTCAGTGCTAGATTACTCATTCTCCGACATAAGAAACAACTATGATAAATAATAACAATAAAGACTATTGACGACAAATAATTTATAGAAAACAAGAATATCTTTCAATTTTATATCTGAAAATACCGTAGACTACTCATTCTCTGGAGTCGAATCAACAGTGGAAATAAACTCCATTCTCCCGCAAAAAGACTTTCAACCTAAACACGCCGCGGTAGGTCTAGATCGTAACCTTTTTCTCTCTCGCTATACGCCACCGCGTAAACTACTCCATTCGGCCACAAGGTCGCCGCGGCTCCCGACTCCTCTATATAGAGCTCCCACTCTCCTAATGCTTTCCTTTACGGAAGACCACGGGCAAATGGAGGGAAAATTTGTTTACCGACACGAACAAAAACAATCCCAGCCTCGTCAAAGTGAAGGCGCTGCGTTGCATCACGGGCTGAGAGATGGAGAAGAGGGGGGAGATGGAGAGAGAGAGAGAGAGAGAGAGGTAGTAAAAGGAAAGCGATACAGAGATAAGAGATGTCAGGGTGCGGAGGAGAGAGGGAACAGATGAAGTAAGAGTGGAATGGGAGTGGTTTGCTTGTAATATAAAAAGGATGCGGCGAATCAAAGAGAAATGTGATAAAAAGAAGAGAGATGAAAAAGGAGAGGGAGAGAGAAATATAGGGAGGGAGAGAGTGTGGATATTACTGAAGCGTGGGAGGTGAATGTGGCGGGAGACGTCAAGGGTTAAATGACGGAAGGAGAGAGGGAGGGAGAGAGAGGGGAAAAAAGTTTCCCGAAGGGCAGCCTATCGCTCCTAGCTCAAGAGAGAGAGGAGGAATATGTGTGGGAGACGACGAGGAGGGGAAGAGAGAGGGAGAAAGGATATTGCGGGTCGGAGATTTAATAGGGAAGAGGGTGGGTGGTTGGCGGAGATCGAGTGAGCTTGCGAGATTATGAAGGGAGAGAGGTGAGACAATGTCGGCGGGAGGGTTGAGAAGGAAATTGTCCGAGGGTTAGGAGTAGAGGGCGATAAAATTAAATGGAGTGAGATAGGTAGGTTGGGAAGAAGAGAGGGAGGTTGAGAGTAGGAAGGGTAGAAGCATTAAAGTGAGGAAAGTGTGGGAAGGGTTAGGGATGCGAGATTTGGCGAAAGATCGCAAAAGGGGAGAAGAAGAAGTTGAGGAATGGCAATTGAAGCAGGATATCGGATTAGGGAGAAGAGGAGATTTGCCCGTAACAGTGAGAGTGAGGGCGGGAGACTTATGAGTGAAAAGACTGGGAAAGTAATGAAAGAGAGAGAGGGGAGAGGATAAGGAAGATTTAAGATAATTTCAAGGGGAAACAGATTCAATTTACTGACGAAGTTCAAATTATCTAATCCATTCGAGGATGTTAATATTCGTTTAAACAGAACGCGTACAAGAATACGTGATATTTTAAATTTTGCAATGATTAAAATATCTTAAAAATAGAGCGCTCGAGTTACTGATGGTATTAATATAAAAATAACGCAAAAATAGGCATCAGTTGCGAATTTTCTAAACGAAACGAAGTGACACGAAGAAGTATAACTTTGTATAAAAAAAGAAAACATCCCTTTTCTTAGGCTAAAATTGAACAGGTAACGAGCCGAAACTTGGGGAACAGAACATCGGAAATGACGCATCAACGCCATACAAACGAATTAATTAAAATAAATGGAAACGAACGGAAGATATTCGGAATGGACACCGAGTATATACACAGAAAGAGGGAGCGTAATAAAAACCTATAATTTATGCGTAATAAAACTAAAGACGAAAAAGGAGAGGCGGCATAAGAGCGAAAACCGCGTAGCGTGCGAACGGGAAGCTTGAGGGATGCAGATACATAAGAGACGACGAGAAAGAATGAGAGGAAGGACGAAGAAAAAAAATTCAAAGGGAAAGTAAGGAGTGGTAACGGTGATCTCAGGAGGAAATGAGTAAAGGAAATGGGAGAATACGGAGATATAGAGGTGGGAGGGAAAGGATAAGAAAACGGAGAGGCTAACGTGACGGGAAAAAGGAAAGGGCGAGCTTTGGATGGACGTAATGGTGTGTGAGCAACGGCTCCTTAAAGCAGTCTAGAGAAAGAGAGAGGCATCTGCTTTCGCGGACGTCATTTTTACAGACGGCACTGCTTTTTTCTGAAGGCCGCAGTGACCCCTAAAGGAGGTGAAGGAGTTAAGAGAGTTAAGACGAGGGACTGAAGGAGATTGCGTGGGAGAGGAATGGTACGCATCAAAATGGATGAGACATAAAGATAAGTGCGTCCATATTGGGAAGACCCGACCTAGCAAACACACGGGAGGAGAGAAATATTTTCGTAAACGGAGAAGCATTTCGTTTTTTTTTCGGGAGATCGAGCGGGTGATTTGGTGGCGGAGATTCGATACAAATCCTGCGGAGAGAGGGAGAGGAGGGGGAGAGGTCTTCTGAAACACGATGCGTCGAATTAACAGCGGTCCATTCCGCCGCGTCGGATTAATCCGTGTCGAAAAGAGTGCTTTCCGGCTTGTGTAAATATGTCTAGACTTGGAGGACATGAGTGGGAGAGGAGCGACGAAATATTATTTAGGTAGCGTATAAACATTCTGTGTAGGATACGGGGTTTATGCTACTCTCCTTAGAGCGTGAATGGAACCTGTATAACTCATAAAGCCGCCGAATAAATAGGTCGACGACTCACGTTTTGAATTACGTCACTTTTTACCCGCATCGTAAGAAAATTTAATGAAGAGAAACTTCGTAAATAAAATCAAAAGACGATGCAAAATATTAAGACTTCATGATCCGGGAACATGCACTTACTATACAACTATGGCAAGTGAAACGCAATTTCGTTTGAGAAACGTATTTCGGTTAAGGCTGTTGCCCTTGTGTGACAGCAATGCTCAATTGAAAAGCACCATGAAGGAAAGAGTGGATTTCTGATCAGATACAACGCCGAGAAATGTTGGATCAATTATGACACTAATTTCCAACTTTCTATACACGATCAATTGGCAATGTTATGCGAATATAAATATAAGCATTTATCAACGTCTTTTAAATCTTTCGTAATTACAACACACATGGCAAGTAAAATACCTCGTAGCCGATGAATTTAAATCAATCCAACAACCACGCCAAAATAATAAAAATAGAAATATTAACGGGATCGAAATATTTCCTAAAATTTACGAAACTACAGTAATCGCTCCTAAACACTTATTAATAACAGAAACAGACTGAACTTAATTGTGCAAATTCACAGGTTCACATTTATAGAGCAAATTCTCTTTTTCTTCGTTTAACTCGATTCCATGGAAACGTCTTTTTCAAAACTAACATTGTTTTTTTTTTAACCATTAAAGTTCTTCCTTTCTCCGGTATCACCTGCCACATAACGATTCCAATATCCTTACATTACTCCCGAACGAAAAACGTCGAAACCTCTAATTTGACCTCCCAGTCATCAATTCTAAGAAAAAACCTAAACGCACACATGGGCGGAGGGTTAGCGAGGAGCGCCCTCTCTCCGCCGTCGACCAGCTGTTTTCCCTGAATTGCTGGATAGATCGCGTCTGGCGCCATTTGGTTACAACTCACGATCTTCATTTTTTTATTGCGAAGCGCACACGTGTCTTCTCACCACGGACGGCGATGGACGGTTGGATGAACTCCTGATCTCTCCGCTTCTCTTCTACCGCGGGCGGAGTGAAAGAGGAAGGGCGTCGTAAAAACCCATCGAGGGAACCGGAGACCGCAGGGCAATATTTGCGAACCCGTGTCACGCCTGCCCAGTGTGTGTGTGTGTCGCGCGTGAAGAATTCGCGGGAAAATCTCACCTGTTCGGCTGTTTGATACGTTTTTGGTAATTTTATGTAGAGAACGCTGATTTTATTGAAATTCCTGACGCATATTTATGAATGCTTGTGTGTACGTGGTCAACACATATTTTAGGCTTTACACGGTAAGAGACAGATCTAGAAGAGGGAAAACGGAAAACAACATTTGGATGCATTGTACTCCCTCCAGCCACATATCTGATGAATTGGAGGGAGATCAACAAGTAAATCAACTTCCAGTTTATATGGATCGTGATTATTATACGAATTTGGAACTTAGACGAACGTCAAGTTAAAAGTTAGATATTAAACTTTTCCTTGGCTGTGAACATTTAAAAGCAACCCAAATAAGCAAAAAACCGCAAGCTATCCGATAAAACGTGAAAACTTCATGCCTCTCATAATTCAAAATATGATTATGAAAATGGCGCGTTAGCCGACTATGCTGCGTTAGTGTAAAATTGATTGTGCACATTTGTAGCTTGGTATGTATGTATACCTATCTAAAACTTTAAAATGTAATTAGTATTTTGTAAAGATGGCTGTGGCGTTTTAATATACTCGTGCAATAAAATGGCTACGCAGATACGGCTCTTTCATAGCAATAGAATTTTATGAACTTTATATGATAGTAGCAGACTGGCTTAAAATGCGAGAGATAGTCAAGAAATGTAAAATATCGGAAAGCATTCCTGACCAACACCGTTGCTGTCCACGCATGCACTGCAGACTAATAAAAAGACAAGGGAAATTGATCACTATTTCGTTTGGTGTATCAAATGGACGATAATCTTACTCAGTACCCGATAACAGTTGCGTGTCACTTCTTAAATTTTACGGCACTTGCGTCGAAAATAAAGGTTCCTCGTCCTTCTCACGGTCAGGTCGTTTGAATACCGTAAAAAAGCACATGAGAGATAGGGAAAAGCAAGGGGTGAGGAAAGGCAAGGTAACGAAGGATGTAGGAGTGAAGAAAAATGGGATAGGAAACTCCCGCTGAACCCCTATTCCGTTAAAAAATATATGAACGGCGTGGGCGTGGGCACACCACACCACAGAGAGTCCTCTGCGGACTTGTGGGAACCGCCCCGGTTCGTGGCGACCCTCGCCTCCGACATGGGGAACGGGAGAGAACCCCAACGAGAGGATCCGACGAGAGATACGGACCGAGGAAGAGATGCCGGGGAGACGCCCGTCACGGAACGGATCAGTCCTGCCAACCTAACGCGTGAGAGAACGGACGTCTGTTCCCCCTTCCCCCCCTTTCCGCCCTTTTTAAAACGGGCCGACCTACCCGGCCACTCTGCATCTTTCAGCGGACGAGAGAGAGAGAGAGGGAAAGCCGGTTCTGCAATATCTCGTGCCTTGAAAAAAAAATAACCTCCATCACCGCCACCCCGTCGTCCACCCCCGTCTGTACTGTTACGCGATACAGTTAACCCGCCGATGGCACACGAGGGGAGAGGGGATAATCGATCGATCGTTATCCGTCAAAAAATATGCTCCCTTCCCTCTCAAGACACACGGTCGAATTAAAACCGCAATGTTCAATTGATCGTTGACAACTGCATTTTAAGACCGTGAGATCCGTCGGCAGCGATAAAAGGAACCGGTTCTCTTTTCTTTCGAGATTTCTCAGAAAAAGAGAGGGCAATCGGGAGGAAGAGAGGTAGAGGGAAGAGAGAGGAGAAAGGGACGGTTGAGATGATTTCAACTTCAGATTTTACGTGAGATTGATTGGAGCGTGTTGGCACGTAGATAAACATCGCGACATTTTCGCTAAATCTACACGGAGCGGAATGCGAAAGAGAGCTTAATGATACTGGCGATATTACTGGAAGGAGAAATAGAAAAAAACATCGGTCCCATTTCAGAAATACCAACTGGTAAACGTAAATGTGTACGCGCTACGCTGGATAATTGGTGAAATTTATTCTTTTAAACATAACGATGGATCGCCGGAGGGGTCGGAACTGCCAAATTGATTGCACCTTTCGCTTTTAAGGTGTTAACTGAAACAGCTGCAGGCATAAATAACAGCATGGCTTACTTTTTCTCACTCATTGGAAGGCTTTGAATAAACGTGTCTGACTTTTCAAAGTGATTCTTTACTGCTTTAATTATTCTTTTTTGCTTTATACTCAAAGAGGAACGGCTTTCTTTTTGCGATGAATATCTGGAACCGTCAATTTAATATACGTCTGAGACTGCTAGCTAATGAATCTTTAACTGAAAAATAAGAAAATGTAGTATCGTCCACGAAGCGCCTCTTCCATACAAAAAGAGCACATATGCACTTACTCAAACAAACATATTACTAACAACAGGCATATTTACTTGCATTTCTATAAATTTAAACGCTAAATTTTCTTTAAGATTTATGATACAACCGTGAGTACCAAAGAAACAGGATTACAAATAAAAACAAACGCCAAGAACTCGCGTAAATGGGAAATGGCCAATAAATATTTAAAATTTACGCGCTGGCTGCGATAACCGACGAAATACAACAAAAGAGGGAAGCAAAAAAAAACGAAAAATGCCCTCCTAGAACGCAAACATTTTGAGGAAGGACATAATACATGATGGAGCTAGGATCTATGGCTCCCCCGCAAAAAAATAAGAGCGGGAACGCTTTTTTTTTGAGATAGGGTATGTAAACGGTAAACATTCTCACGAGCTGCGGATGCCGAGAAAAAAAAAGAATATTCCAACATGGTGTAAATTAAGAGGTGGCGTGATTAATGGGCCGTGTCACTGTGTCATGGCGAAGGAAAGCGTCGGATAGCCTAGCGCATTATATCGCAGCGCGTCGCGAGAAGCCTCAGATAACCACCCAGATAAAATTTTTCATTATTTGAACACTCCGTTTATTATTTACGGCGGCCGAGACGAACAGACAATTACCCGGAATAAATGAAGGAGGTGAGAGGCATGGAAATTGTGAAGAGGAGTCGACGGGAATTTAATCCACGTTGAGCATCCCAAGACGCGAGATGGAAACATCCCCCCGGACGACAAGCCTCTCACTCCCTTATCGATCGTTCAAGTTTATGAATCGACAATTAATGAGTGTTATCGCAAAACCCATCGAGGCAAAAATCGATCGATTGGCATGGACAGGAAGCGACGCGATGAGAGCGTTTTGCGTGGGCATCGGAGGCTTGCGGATTTCCTTCGTGCCGCCGCTTTCTTTTGCGCTTCCGCGGGCGCCAGAAGAACGAGCGGCGCGCCGAAAAGCCTCTCGAACCGTTCGGCTTGACATTGATTTGTACGGACACGGCGCGGTGTCCTCGAACAAACGGGTCACGTGACCCGAGGCGGAATGAAGATGAGCGCGCGGCGCCAAGTGACACGAAGGTCCGATTTCGATCTCGACCTCCACGCGCGCGCACACACACACACGCACGCGGAGAGAGACGATCGGAACGTGATCTTTTTCCGACCGAACGGAAAACACCGTTACGGGGGCTCTCGTCGCGCGGCGATAAAATAGGCGGAAAATTCATTCTCGCGATAAAAAAACTTTGCGGCGAAAAAAAATGAAACGCCCCTTTAAATCTTTCTCCGCGAGAGAGCGCCGAGTAGCAGTTTGTCCCTATGGAAGAAAATTGAAAACGTTAAATCACGGGATATGGGCGGTTTGTTTCAGAAGAAAAAGAGGACGGAAAAATTTCGCCAGCGTTCTTTAATTTTTCTCCTCAATTTCCCCAAAAAGATTTTCGTGGGCGCCACCAGACGCATTTCACGAAGAATATGAAACGTCGCCAGCGAAATAAAAAATTATTATAAAACATTCCGGCCGCAGAGACATCCATTCTCGGATGTTGAAAAAATTAAAAAGATAACTCCCTCGTGCATCTCCGCAGGATCGGGCGAAATTGAATCGCATACAATCTCGCAAAGAGAGAGAGAGAGAGAGAGAGAGAGAGAGATAGGAGATATTGGATCCGGACGGAGAACATCTCAATCAATTCAACCCACCGCCGACTTTTTCGCCTTTCGCTTCGATGGTCTCGACCATCGAAAAGATATGGACACAAAAAAATCCCCCGCCTCGCTCATTCGCCGAATCCCCATTCAAAACGGAGAGAAAAATCATTCCAGAACTCTAGCCATGTCCGGCGCGATCTTCCTTCCATTCGAAGATTGCGAGAAAGGAAGAAACAAAAAAATCGCGATCCGATCGCACCCGGCGTTTCGAGATTCCACTCGAAGATGCAAATGGGCAATGGTGCTCTCCACAGAATCAGGCCACTGAGACGGAGGATGCAAGAACCAGAGAGAAGAGGGAGGGAGAATGGAGGATGAGAATCGAATGATGGGGAGGGGAAGGGAGAGAATGGCGGCGGTTGAGGGGCGAGGAGAGGAGAAAGACGGTGGTTAAAGGGGGAGGGAGGGGGGAAATGGATGGGTTGTATGGGTGGGTGGAACGAAAGGGAGGGTAGAAGAGGGGTTGTAAAAACTAGGGGTGGGGAAGGGATAGAGAGGGAGAAAAGGATTTTTTTCCTCCTACGGTTGAAGGGATGAAGAGTGCTCGTAGGGAAAAAGGGGAGAGAGCGAAGTGGCAGTAGCTGCTGCGCCGCTGTCGGGCCGAGGAAGGGTGCGGGTGCAATGCAGATGGAGCATTCTGGTTAATTGCGATTACGTTCGGAGACCAATAGGTCCAGCACTTTCGAAAAAGACCCTCGAACGGAATAGTAATGCTCGCGACGAAGGAGGGGATCGGGAAAAGAAAACAAGCATCCTTAGTCGATTTGGCTCTCTCTCTCTCTTTCGAGGGTGGTAGGTGATTTTGACAGGCGTATTCGATAAAGTAGCGGTTTAACTCTTGACGGCATTCGTAACGGAAATTGAATTTTTACCCCTGCCGAGGCAAAAGAAAAATTAAAAAACAAACGAGAATGTTCTTGTGTGCCTGTTTAGGATTAATGTCAGGTATCGTTAAGCTCAGTCGAACGTCTGAGTATTGAAGTTCCGTTTTATAACTGCAGCGGCTTTTTTGTCAGATAAGCGGCGATTTGGTGGTAATTTTATCAGCAAACAGAACGTTGACTCAAAGACGCTTATTTTTATCTTGTTATTCTGGATTACCAACGCTTTATCGCGATTAAAAGAAAATCAAACAAGGTTTCACTTGGTCCGTGCGTGAGTCAGCTCATCATGCACTTACTTAAATGGAAGTCATGCCTCGATCTAAAAGCCTAGAGGGATGAAATTTCCGGAGTAAGGGAGCGCAATGGAGCAAATCAAAGCAATTTATATTCGCTTTTTCACAGTGGATCCATCCATCGCGAACTTAACGAAAGTAAAAGTCTAGAACAAAATTACTACAAAAATAATAAATTACAGCACATAGCTGCGGTAATGTCATTAAAAGAATATGCGCGAAAATGAGCTTCACCGATTCATTTTTACGATGGAAAACACTCAATTCTTGAAATGACATAAAAGCTTCTCTTAACTGAGGATAATTTAAGAACTACTTTGTAAAACAAACCGATTAAAAGCACCGGTTAATTTTGTAATACATGGAACAGGTAACACCTGTAAACATAAGCGGTGAGTACCTACACCAACTTATAATTTCAGCACGAAAGAAGCCGTCGTAATATAAATCCACTTATTTGTAGTACCAACAAGAAATGTGTTAAAAAAGGAAATTCTCACAGAGCTTGGTATAAATAAGCAAAGTTATCCCAGACATAATCAAATTATTACCGAAAATTTAATCAACCAAAGCGACAATCAAATCCTAATACTTAACTAAGTTCTGATAAGTTGCTTTGACATAAACCTTGATTAAAAATAAATCTTCGAATTTAAACTTGCGTAAGAGGATTTTGCCGGTCGGATAAAAATATCACGAAAGAACTTTTGCGAACGACAGTTATCCGACAAGACTCTCGCGTAATACTCGTCGATCCATTCCCGATACTCTCTCTCTCTCTAAAACACACTTAATTCAGCTCCCCGCGATTGACGGACGCTGCCGCCGCCAGACATGCAGCGTCACGCCCTCCCTTTTTATATTTATAAATTTCCGAACGTCGCCCGTCAAACAAAAGAGGTACCAGTCACACGTGCGCACCCGGCACTTCCCGGTTGCAGGTCTCGCGAGCCAATAAAAGCTCTCTCTCTCTCTCTGCTTCCACTGAGAGAGCATGTGTGTGCGCGTGAGAGAGACAGACAGAGAGAAAGGGAGAGCTGAATCGTATCTGGACCGAGAGAGAGAGAGAGAAGCTTTCCACCCGCCCTCATATGACGACCACCTCCCCCGCATTGCAGGTCCTGCGAGCGAGGAGGAGGGAAAGGGGAGATAGAGTGAAAGAGGAGGGGAGAGAAAAGAACGGTAGCGGATTCCGAAACCTGACCTCGACAACCCACATCATAAACCCACCTTCGCCTTAAAACAGTCCTACTCGCTAATAAAAAAGAAAGAAAGGAGAACACCCAAACAATCAGGTAGCAATGTATTAAAAAAAACTAAGTACTACAGAGAGTTTTCTCTACACAGAAAGAGGTGGTAAAAAAGGAAAAAGGGAACACTCCGGCGAAATACGTATGCGCGTAACGTCTTTTCTTATTTTACCTCTTTATCTCCGGAGAGGTCGGCAAGCTGCGGGACTTTCGGCTCCCACCCCCGCCTCCTCCGCTGCTCCCTGAATTACCCATCGTGCATCGCGGTCGCCACCAGCACGCGGGACGACACGAGTTGACCTAACATTCCACCTCCTCCTCGCTTCTTCACAGCGGACGCCACTCGTGACTTTCGTCCGAAGACATCCTCCTCTTCGTGGAAAACCACTCCGGGGGACACACACAAGACAAAACCGCGAAGCGTTTTTCTTTTATTTTCTTCCCCTCACGTTCCGCGGCGGAGACCTGGTGGAGAAAACTTCCCTTAGAGGAGGATCCTTGGGTGGGATCCCGTTGATGGGCGAGGAAAGCATTACGTCCGCGAGGAATAAAAAAGGTGAAAACAACGCTCTCATGCGGGACCTCGACGGGAGGAACTTCTCTCTCTCTCTCTACATACACCGGTGTCTCCTGGAGGCAGACGGCGGAGGTTTATTCGCCGTGGCGGGGAGGATTCGGAGGCGGGCGGGAGACGAAACACTCGTCACGTGCGTATTGTCATGCAGATGGGTTTTTCCGTCCCCGTGTTTCTTTCTCCTCCTCTACGACTGAAAGACAGATTCTTCTTCTTCTCCTCCTCCACCGGCTCTGCGAGTGGTTGCGATGCTCTACGCGAGGGACAAGGGTTGCGCTGGATGGCCATTGAAGGCAGAGGTTGAGAGTTAATATTCATATTTCTCCTGCGTCCGCGAGGAGGAGTCCAAGAGGGCGTGCCGAGAATGCATATTCAGTGGAAGAACTGTAAGGGCGGGAGAGCGCACGCACACGCACGGGTTGGTGTGCAGAGGGGGAGAGAAAGAGCGAAGAAGAAAATAGGAGGGATGCGGATAGATGGATTGATGTGAGAAATTGAGAGAGGGGGTGTCGGAAGGGGATGGAATGGTGAGAGGGGACGAGTTGCAAGGGGGGGGGAGGGGAGCGATCGTCTTCTGTCACTCGCGTTCCGCGTTGTCGACCCTCGCTCTCTTTCTTCCTCGTTCTTCTTCCTTTACGCCCTCCTCGAGGACCGATCGGTGCCAGCGGTCGCAGACTTCGTGAGTGTTTTGTTTGGATATCGCGGTCGACGAACGAAAGGGAATGTTTCCTCGCGCGCGTATTGTTACGCCGCTTTTTTGCAGGGAGGAGAGGGAACTAAAAAAAAAGCTTGGCGTTACCTAAGAACTGTAAGAGGTGGTAATGGCCTATGCATTCTTTCCGGAAGGTTTATTGTCGATTTTCATGGCCATCCGAGCGCTAGCTTTTTTATTTTAATCGGTTTTCGTCGAAACGCATGCGTTGGTTGTATACGCCGGCTTCTGTTGGAATTACCGTTCGGATAAATACTCGTTTTTAAGCAATTCACCAAGTTGACAGTCATTCAACGGCAAACATGTTCTGTATATCCAAACAGGAAGTCATACATTCTGTTTTTTTCTTTGCATGTTTTTGCTTCCTTAAAAATTATTTAAGTTATCCGCAGAGCAGCAGAAATAAAATACTGCCAGGTAGATATGATATGCACTACCGCTGAAACGAAATTTAATTCTTTCCAACTTCACTTCCTGCTTCTCTCTCTCTCACGCACTCTCACCTTAAAGATAAATTAACAAACAAAGGCGGATTTCATGTCAATGTATTCCTGTCGGTACATGCAAGTTTCGAAAAATTTGGCAGAGCTGTTGAAGCTGACGCAGCAGATCCCGATGAGTAGCAATTCTTCCGGAACAAAAGGCGAGAGGCGCACACAAAAGGCGTGGTCGTGTTTGACACCGAGTGTAATCTCGAATGCGAACACGGAAAGAATCCGTCTGTACACGTAGACGTCCCATGCAAAGCACTCGGGAGTTTTATGAATACCACGCACCTCGCGAGTCTTCCTCTTAGCACATGACCTTATAAACAAGGAACACACCTCCAAATTTCGAGAATCGAAAATAACTCCGACGGTACTAATCCGAGAGGGTCACAACAAAAACAGCCACCGCGCGCACATCGGACAGATGAACATCACCACGCGCTCACACGAGCACGGAAAAATACACGGACGTCCACTCGCCAAAAAAACAAAAACCTGCACTAAGTCGAGAGGGAGAGCTAAACATCCCCCGCGACGACACGACGTCCGATCACGCCTCCGCGGCACACACGCACGCCCGCGATGCTCTCTCTCAGCACGACCTGGCACGACCGAGAGCAGACTGCCGTGGTTCTCGAACCTGGCCGCGTATCGGTAAACAATGACAGATGAGCGGCGCGGTGGGTCACGGGGGGAACGGTCGGCCAATAGGGTTTAAGGACGCTCGCAACAGCCCGCCTATCCCACGCCCCTTCTCATGCGAGTTCGGCGCGCCCGAGTCTCTTTCTCTCTCTCCATCCTCCTCTCTCTCTCCTCTCACTCCTACGAGCCCTTCACGGCACACAATCTCCTCCCTTATACCCCTCTCCCCGACTTCCCCTCCTCGATCCTCTCTTTTCATCTCCTTTATAAAACCAAAACCATTCCCGCTCTGCCCCGATGCTTTCCACTCCTTTCGGATGGACCGGCGTACTATTCTGAGAGGACCCGGTTTCTCTCAATCCCTTGAACGCGCGAGAAAAAATTGGAGGAAGATGCAGATGTACGAGGAATAAAGGTAAAGAGAGAGAAGACTGGCGGTTGCTAGGAGCCCACGAGTAAGACGAGTCTACATCTCGGCCCACACACTAACGCGGACGCGAGCGGTCTTTATATATACGAAAAAAGTCCACGGCCTCCAAGGAGACGTCGTGCATTACCTTTTTTCCAAGTGCTTCTTTTTTCATTCCCGTTCGACCGAAAGAAACGGCGAAAAGTAAAATATGTCGGCTGGGATAATGGTCCCGTGTTGGCGGAGGTGTCTCCTAGGGAGTTCATTAAGAATCGGAGGGAGAGAGTGGGAGGGAGGGAGAGAGTGGGAGGGAGGGAGGAAGGGGTGGGTAGCCTAGGCGGGGGTCAGGGAAAGGGGGTGAGGGAAAGGAAGGGTAAGTTTTTTTGGGACTACATACAAAAGGCGGAGGTAGCTGAAAAAAGAATACGTGGGACGGAGAGGGTAGGGGGGTTTCCAAAATGGGGAGGTATGAAGGGGTGGGATGAGGATAAAGAGAGGAGAGGGAGAGGAAGAACATTATCCTCGGAATGGATGTTAGCCTTTTTTCCGCGCATTGTTCGTGGCGATATTTTTTTGCTCCTGTCGCTCTTCTTTTTTCCGCCTCTTATTACCTCTTCAAACCGCGAGTAAACAAAGCGAGCTGAGATACACGGCGTGTGATCTAACGCGACTCGTTTTTTAAAAAATCGCGATAACACCGCCGCTCCGGATTGTGTGATAAGCTCGGGAAGGGGAAGAGTAGTTAGATACGGGACTCGGCGGATTTCGTTTTTCTTTTTGAGAGTGGCCGCTGATGCGATTTTATTTTAACATCTTTTCTCCTTCGCGAAGCCGTCGCTTGACTGCGTTTGTTAAAGAGGATCGCGACTGTCCTCGTTTATCTCGGGGCTATTAGGCGAGCGAAGAGTGGATTGCGCAAGCGAGAGATGAAAAAGTGACCGCCTGCGGTAAAATTCATGGCCGAGTCGAGGTGTCTTTTTGGCTCGATGATCTCGTATCGATTTTCGATTCAACGACGGACGATCGCCGTATCGGGATATTCATGACGATGGAGGCATTCGCAAACGCCATAGTTAATGCTCGATTCTTAGAATGACCTGCACCCAAATAAGGCAGTTAAAAATATCATTTGACGCTAATGCAGCCATTTAGGAAACAATGATTACATAGTCATGTATTCGCAGACATAAAACTAGATACAAAAACACACACACAGATATGCACAGCGGGACCTCTTTAAGTACATATTTTGATTATATGTAGAAGCTAGAGAGAGCAGTAGTGTCCAACCTACGGCCCGAGACGGGTTTTTGTGCGGCCTGCGAAGCTCTGATGAAAGACCAATCCGAAAAATTTAACACACAGATCCATACATTTTGATGAAAATTATGATAGTAAAACTTTTAATATAGAAATTTTAACCATATAAACCTTGTTTAAGCTTGATTTTAACTTATATGGCACCTCATAATATAAAGGTAACTTCCAATTCTAATTCTAATCCGCCCCGCCGAAGAATTGGCAACTTCCAATGCGACCCGCCATGTAAAAAGGTTTGGGCACCACTGAGCTCGAGGACTGTGAAAAATATTTTTATATAAAAGCAATCGAGTTTTCAAGAAGGAAGACGGCCCACAAAAAAGGGAATGACGCATACATTTTGACATTTACACGCTTCTAAGGTTAAAGGTCATTTCATTATATCTAAAGAAACTAAAAATGAATTTATGTTATCGTGGATGCAGAGAACATCTGTCTACGCCGCGGAAAATACTCAGCGCAACATTTTATGGAAAGCTTATGCAAATTCAAAAGGACAAAAACTGTTCAATTAAATCTTAAAGAGCGTCACAATGTTTACATTGGTTTGAAAAAGTAATTTCTTTCTTTAAAAAAGTAAACGAAAACTTTGCGTCAATTCTATCAATGCAACAACTTAAAAATCCTCCGTTATACACAGTTTAAGTTAATGGAGTTCAGCATAGTGATCGAAAAACCATTCATCAATTTAAATGCATATTTACAAAAATAATCTACTTGCGGAATTTTTTTCGGAAGCACAGCAGAAAAACTTCGTCGCTATTTATAAATAGCTATGAAGTTGCTTTTTAAATTGTTTTTCACAATATTTTGTCGTGTGTCTAACCGTAAATAATCCGTCGAATAATTCATCCTAGGCGCATGCGCGAAGGTAATAGAAGTGGTTATGAATTTTCGAAGCGAAGTAAAATTCTGTGACGAAAGCATTGCGTCCTAGGCAACATAGAAAAAGTAGCTCCCACGCGCTGTCATAAAACATCGTTGGAAATGATTTTCGACCCATTTGGATCCTCGATACCGTATCTCGCAGTCCCATTACGCTAAATAACGTCACCTTAGGGGGGAGGGGCGGGGTGCGGGAGGCTGTATCGCCTTTCCTCCGAACCTATATTTCATCCAGGGCAACGTCGAGTCCGCCATAAACATGTCTTCATTTCGCCACGAGGAGTGAAAACAATCGAAGAGTGAGCGAATTACGATCCGTGCGAAGTGGTAAATTTCTCTTTCCAGGGGGGGCTCGTCGATTATCACAGTCCGCTGCGCTTCAGAACGAACGTGAAGCAAAATAGGTTCTTCGAGCTTATATGTTGAATCGCGCCAGATAATTTGAACCAATCCTCATCCTTTCACCAAGGAGAAAAATTGCGTAAATGCGGGATGCAATGAGGGGCATTTAAAGCACCTGGTGGTAATCACTTTTCGAAACGTGGCCCTGAGGCTTGTCTTTTACGGGAGATTTTTCAAGGATAAGCATCTTTCTCTAACGCTCGCCAGCAGTAAGTGCGACGCGTCCCATTACAAAAACTCATTTTCTTCGCCACTTTTCCCTTCTTCGACTCTCCTTTTTAATTTCGACCGATTACAGTTGATCTTGGTAACACCTGTACTCATAATTTCGCTGAACACACCACATGCCCCTTACAACCACATAGCAACCGCCTAGGTGATAATTCGTCGATCGATGTTCAGGTAGATCCTAATAGCAACGAGAAATACCGTGAAATTAAAAAAATTGGTTCAACGAATATTTTATCATTCGAATCTATCTCCTGAATTAAAAAAAATAGTCTACTTTTGACGAATATTCGATCCGAGATTTTCATTAAACATCGAAATCAGTATAGGGTTGGTTAGCGTGCCTATTTGTTTGCCGTTAAATCTACTATAACTCATCTAAATAAGTAAAGATGGAGACTACGGCGAAATTGATGTTAAATAGAATTAACTCCTTGACCGTAAAATTCAAAATTAGAGACACAATGAAAAAGGGGGGGAGGAGGAAAGGCAGGAAAAGCAGGAAAAGGCAAAAAACAATAAAAATTATAAACTTACAGGTTTAGGGGTTGTTACTCCACGCCAGGGACCTGATGTCACTCACACATTCACTCACTCAATCGCACAAGCACTAATCCTAAAGGTGGAAAAGGAAACGGGACAGGGTTTGCGAGAAATTACTCTGCGCCAGGGACCCAAAAAATCACACCGTTGCTAGAAGGTTTGTGAGTTGTTTTTTGCCTTTTCCTGCCTTTCCTCCTCCCCCCTTTTTCATTGTGTGTCTCTAATTTTGAATTTTACGGTCAATGAGTTAATTCTATTTAATATAACTCATCTAATTGGGGAAACCTGTTTTTGTTGAATACATTAATATTATTATAATACGAGAAAGATCAAACTTACGCCAATCACGCAAGGATCAGCACAGGAAACTACATGCGCGAACTAGTTTAAAAAAAAAAAACGAATATCCTATCGCAGAAGAAGACTGAATCCCGCGGCGAAATAAAAATTTCATCGACCTCGACTAAAGCAACCACTTCCTTTGGGATACGGTATTTCCCCTCACGACCGAAAAGGTTCGAATCTCCCCCTTAAATATTTTTGCGCTAACGATTCCTCGCGAGTTTTTAGGCGCTCCGTCTGAAACGGTGCGTTAATTTCCGAGCAAATGAAAACGGCTCCCAGAGAGATCCCACGCCCTTCCCCTCCCCTCCCCCTTCCGCCGCCTAAAGCAGTCGTCGTAAACTTTAATTCATTCGAGGCGAACCTTATATACTTGAAACAAAAGCACGCACTTTTCTTGATTTTTTTAAACCAACCTTCTCCAACTCTCTCTCTCTCTCTCTCTCTACCTTTCTCGGCGAAAGAGCGATAGTGAATTTCGACCTGACGTTTTATTGGGAGAGCGCCGGATAAAAAAAGAACGCGGAGGCAGACCCCGGCCTCGTCAAGGCTAATGGCGTATCGGACTTTATTTTTCTCTATTTTCGTGCTTTGACATCCGTGAAATCTTAACCGGTGAGCTACGTCAAAACCCCGCGCAATCCTTTCTCTACCTATCTTTCTCTCATTCTCCACCTCCAACTCACTCCTTACCTGCCTCCCTAACACCAGCCGGTTGAGGGAGGTAGAGATATGCCGTAAAAGAACCGGGTTCATTCACTCACACACATTCAAAGACAAGCCGGTACAACGCCATTTTGCTACTCTCTCTCTCATGCTCGCCTTCTCTCCCATCGCGTATAATGGTTTGCCTTGCCACACGCTGAAGGGGAAAAGCGTATAAAAGAAATAAGAATTCTATTACCACCCACTCAAGATGCTGGAGGCTGTGTCGAGTTTTTCATTAACTGGAGGCTAAAACCTAATCCGCGGAAAATTTTCATTTTACTAGATCAATGAAACGCGAAAAGAACTGCCGAGAACTATCTGAAAAGGTAAGTTACTTTTCCTCCCACCTTGGAAAATGGTTTTTAAAGCCTCCAAACAGATTGTAAAGATCTGCATATGATTTACCATCTGTGAACATTTTTGCATTTAACTTTTGAAAAAATATAGTTGATGGTTTAAGGCGCCATTTTGTGAAATTTCTCCAAATTGTAGAAATAAGAAGACTTACTTGTTATTTCCACATAAACTTTTATTTTTATCTGACCTAGGTTTCGTTGCACAACATAATCAGTTGATGATGTTTCACTGCAGCGAAACCAAGGTCGGATAAAAATAAAAGTTTATGTGGCATTACCAAGTAGGTGTCTTTTTATTTCTACAATTTTGACATCTTAGTTCAACATAAAGTCCTATTCAATGAATCAAAACAGAGGGGGAAATGTGAATAATGCCTTATATCATTATATATATATATATATATGGAAAACAACTTTTCAAAACCAAATCCATCGAAATAAAAAGTATTTCCGGGGAAAAATCAACAAAAAAATCAAACAAATTGACATGGACAGCAAGAAGGGCACAGGAAGAAACGTGATAATTTTTTAGACCTATTTTTCGGCAGAAAATATCGAAAATCATCCCTCGCCGCGGGTGCTGATTACCGGCTGGACTACGTCGAGAGGTTTTGAACTTCGATATTCCTTTCACGAATTCTTCCAAAAATTTTAAACAAAAGAAGGGCGCTTCGAGGAAAAAAAACAAGAGACAGAATACTTGAAAATGTTTTCCCTCACTCCCTAAGTCTAACAACGCGCGGATCGTTGAACTTGCTCGGATGGAGACGAGGGAAGAAAAGGACTCGTAAAGAACTCATCTTGTCTCCGAGGATTGAATTTTTCAAAAGCTATATTTTTTCATTTTCGAGGAGGAAAACGAGGCGAGGAGTTTGGGTTTCCTGGACGACGGTCTCCGTCTCCGAGGAGACGGAGCTGAAGGAAGGAAAACCACGCGAAGAGAGAATGAGTGATACTCTAATGGCCGTTTCGACTCCGAGGTTTCGAGAATTAAGAAGCGCATATTAGTGCAACATTGGGAAACACATCGAGCGAACTGTGCGCTGGCATACGCTGGTGTTGGAATGCCCCAACTCTTTTTTTAAAAAATCGAATTTTGACTCCGATACGATGCGGATCTTTATCGCAAGAATCGATATTGCAGAAACGATAAAAGTTTATTTTTTTCTTCGGTGCTGCACTCTCGTCTGAGATAATTCCGAGGTAAATAAACAAAATAAATATTTCCTGCCCTTTTATGTATTTTATCGAAAGTACGTAAAACTCCCCATGTAAATCGAAAAATGAGGAAAGAATATATGTACTCTCGTTTTGGAAGAGAGCCAGGGTTTCAGTGGAGATAGCGATTGAATGAAGTAAAGAAGGAGATACCGGATCGATACTAACAAAAATAAACACGATCCTCTTCGCTGAGTTTTTGGCTCCTAATTACCCAGCCAACGTTATACGAAGCAAAATCTTAATAAAACATTATCCAAGCTAGATTTAAGCAAGCTAATTTTTTAAACAAAAGTCTTACAAACCATGAAGGTCGCAAAAAAAACATCGGTTCGATAGAAACGGAATGAACGCTAAAAAGGAATAAAATGCTCGGAACGGCATGTGATAATGCGGAAGTTTTTCCTTTGGACGGCATATTCCTCCTTGGCTCTCAATCTCTCTTTCTTTAACAATTTTATTACCGCGCGCTGCACGGCGTTTGTTTTTCCTTCCTCGCTCCGAGATGCCCCTAGCGGGGCGGATCGCATCTTGGCGACGGAGAATAGACTCGAGAGACGGATAATAGACTCAAGCGTCGTTATTAGCAGGAGATGTCGGAATCAAGCAGGCGACGTAGGAATCCACCAGGAGGTGGGAGGAGGAAGGAAAACGGAATGCGCGTATTCCCATCCTTTTAACGTGGGAGAAATCCATTTAGGGGACAGATATTACGGGTTGTCGTTCTTTTTAACGGCGCACCTTCGTTCCTATAACTGAATTCATCAAATTTCTGAGCGATAAAAAAGAAAATAACGGAAAAATTGAAATTCCCACTCAATACATTTGTTGTTATCGATTAATGTAATTAGAGCAAATGGCTTCAAACATTTCAATAGTATTTTCTAACGGTTTGATAACCTTTCGAGCAATAACAGGAAAAATACAGGCACCAGAACATATACTCTTTTTATCGTTGATTGTATCGCACTGGGCTCCCCTTCAATAAATATACTATATTAGTATCCCGAACATGTATTTTTATATGAGAACACGTAAAAGCCGACATGCTGTCACGCAATATATTTAATGCAAGGAATGTTCAAGCTTTATCGCTGAAACATAAAATACGTTTCGTTAGAAAAGCATCTCAATCCCAGAATAACATTTCAGCGATTCACCTTGGCAGAGTAAAAGAAGGGCAGCGTCGGATCCAATGGAGAAGGGGAGATATCGCCCCGCCTCCCTTGGATCCCATTCGTGCTAAATCCCTTGACACAGCTCTTCCACGGCCTCTCGAGAATTATCTCGAACCACCCATGCAGAAGATGCGTGTGTTTATCAACACACGCAGGAATTCAAATGTGGTTACCACTTTCAAAGAAGAATTCATTAAAAAATTTAGCCGTATCTCTCCGGCCTGGATCGCCTCGAATAAAACGATAAGAGGTAAAAAAACACACAGAGCTGGATACATGTACGTATAAAGTATGTTTCCAAAATGAAATTCCACAACATCTTGATATCCCGGGTGGAACATCACGTTTCCAGCGGCGGAAGCGCCGTTTTCCTCCCACTCTCTATTCGAGAATGCCCTGGCGTAATGGTACAGCATTTCACGAAGGTTCTCTTTCTTTCTCTCTCTCTCTCTCTCCGTCTCTAGAGAGAGAAAGAGACATGGCGAAGATCCACTCCAAAGTGGCCCGAGACAATTTTCGTTAAAACCCGAAAAGGAAAGGAAAGTAGAGACGGTAACGAGTGAGATAGAAAGAGGCACGCTAATGGGCGCTTCCCTTATTTAGCATTTCATTACGGACAGTAAACCCGTCAAGATAATATTAATTTTGGCAAACATCCCTCGAACCGTATTAATTAAAATAAGTCGCGACCTCTCCGGGTTTCCTCGCGAAACGTAAAATTTGCAAAACTTGAATATTTTTCGAGTCTGTATTTAGACGCGACTCGCTATATACCTAATAAGGAATTACTTTATCGGTATTTGGAACGGGATGCTATTGAACCCCGCCGAAGAAGGGAAGATAGGTACTTCGCCAATTTTTAAATCTCAAATCTGTGATTCATAGCGAGTTCATCGCGTCTTGATTGAAAGGATAGGGTAGGGTGGGGCTATTTGGATCAAAATAAGCATTTGACCTACTGCGCATTCCGGCAGTAATTTGCTAGTGAACGATTGTAGAATACGGTTGTTTATGCTCTTGAAGTGAATTTATTTAGTTCTACATCTGTACATGCCTTCAAAACGTAATTAATTGGATCGAGGTGAGTAGTTACTAGCTCTGATTTTAACGGTATGTAACATTGCAGCCTTAGTATTTAAGGTCAAGTGTTAAAATTATTCTCGCTTTGTTCTTTATTTATGTCTCACTTACAGCGATACTACCTTCTGCGCTGTTCTATGGTACAAGTAGCGCATTATTTTCGTAACTACAAGACTACTTTCTATTATCTGAAGTCGACACAAGTGGGGCAATTTGAATCAATTTTAATAGGGCTATTTGGATCGGTCAACCCATTGCACTTGCAGTATTATCCAATAGGTCTACAGGTTCGTAAGTTTAAGAATGTTTGCGGGATAATTTTTTTAGTATAAATAAAAGTTAAATATGTTGCAAAAATATAGAAACACTAAAAATTAAATTTTAAGTACCCTCCAATTTTCGTTTAAGCAAAGCATTCTGCTTTTCATCTGAAATCTCCTGAAATCGTTGAAAACAAGAGCAAAGAGAAAGATATATTTGGAGAAAGGAACAAAGGTTAAAAAAACTTAGAAATAAATCAAAAGATCTAGTGATAGCCAAGAAAAGTAAGAAAACGTGTGCGAAGAAAACTAATGGATTCAAGCAGTTCAAGTGAAGAATCTTCAAACAAATCATCGGAAGATGAAGGTATACAGTGTGGTTTCTGCAGAATCAAGTATTTTGATCTGAACCCTCTCACAAAAGGTGACTGGATAAGCTGCGAAACATACAAAACTTGGTACCACGAAGTGTGTAGGGGCTACTGGACATAAACGATTTAAGTGTGGAAAATGTGTTTAATCCGTAATTGATACGAATAACTATGGCCAGAAAAGGTAATGCGTTGTTTATAAATAGTTTCTAACTTTTATAAGACTAATTTTCAGTGCTTTTTACAAGAAAATATACGATCCCAATAGCCCCACCTCTGATCCAAATAGCCCCACAAAATTTGTAAAACTAATGTTTTTCATTATCGTGTATTTTGTGGTGTATTTTAAAATAAACGTGATGTTTAAAACTTAGCATTATATGTTTTAATTTAAAACACCACAATGCAATGAAAAATAATTACTGAATTCTAAAAAAAATATTTGGCCACCTGTAATTCCTGATTAAATTTGAAATGATCCAAATAGCCCCACCCTACCCTACCTTACATTCTGACGCTGAGGTTGCGGGTTCGAATACTGCCGAAAGTACGCGCGTTCCTGCTGTAAAAGGGCGGGGGCGCTGTTTATGACATAACGATAAAGAAACGTATAAATAATGCAATTAAAACGCGGTAGGATAACGCATAACGTCCTCGGATAAATTATGCGCTAGTGCGTAGCTTTAACCGCGAGGAGAGATCGGAGGGACATCACTTTGTAACATCTGACTAAAATTCATAAAATAAATGACACAAAAATATTTGTGTTATCTTTGGAAGGGAAGATAGAGACATTAGTGGCGCCTTCAGTTATTCCCTCGCGGGCTCGAGCTGCCAATGAAAACATAAATAAACACGAAAAATAGTATCATCGACAGCTACGATCTCGACACGCAAAACACATGCACAGACACTGACGACAGAGTTAAGACTTTTTTATTACGTTTCTTAAAATCCAAGTTACGAATTCCTTCGTGACATTAAAAGCAAGAATTCCGAACAACATTGAGATATGCACCCCAAAGGAAGTAAGAAGAAGAAGTAAGGTTCGATGCCCTGGGAGGGTTGAATGCGGAAAGAGACTTGAAAGCGTCCTTTAGGCGGAGGTAGCGATCACGCAGGATGTAGCGAAAATTCACACGGGAGAGACGAAAATAGTGGAACGGGAAACAGGAGACGCCGATGGGAGGAAAAGGTGGGAAAAGGGAAGGGGGAAGAGTTGTTTACGGCAAGAAAATACTCTCGACTTCAACAAAGACTCCGAAACGTGAAAAGTAGGCGAAACTTAACTTCGGAAGTAACTGTCGATAGGAAAGCAAATAAAAATATTTTTCATTGTATAGAGGAAAGGAAAAATAATCGAGAAACTAGATTTTATCAGCTGCGGAAATACCAAGTAAAAATATAGCCTAATCTTAATGTCTGCGCTTTCCCAGTTGATCTCTATCCTGCGAATGTTCTGAGAATAAAGTCTCCACAATTCTAGATCCTATTGATTGAATTGTTTTAGGTTTTCTTTGAAAGATACGGGTTACAGACACACAATTTTATAACGTTGATCTTCATTTTGGGTCAGCGAAAGCCATCCAACATGAACGTTTTGAGTTCTATGACGCCACTTTCGATGCGATCATAGTAACTGGCAGTAAGCAACGCTCACAAACTATGATAAATAAATAAATACATATACTTCCCGAAAAAGGTGGGAGATTCCACTTTTACTTCCGGAAACAAAGAAGATATTTTAGAGTAAAAAAATCGGTTCATGTACTGGATGGTCTATTTAAATTGAACCATAGGAAATAATAAAACAAATTGAAATTTTACGTATTGAAAAATGAGTACAATAGTTGTATTTTTGGTGCTTGCAGATAATTTTCAGCATTAACAGTACCAGGATAGAAAAATGTCCAACAATAATAATTATTATTGTGATGTTAATGCTGAAAATTATCTGCAAGCACCAAAAATAGAAGCCTCGACATTTAAATGAGAAAGGTATCTTTTCAGAAAGGTTACAACAAGTTGGAGCGTCTGTTCATCATGGATAACATTTTAGAAAATGAATGAATGAACAGCTTCCAACACAATGGATCGGTAATCGAGAACGAGAAAAGTGGTCGGCAAGATCCCCGGGTCTCTCACCACTGGACTTTTTACTTAAAGGGACATTTAAAAGTCATGTGTAAGCAACGCTGTAACTAGCTATTTTAGCACCCGGGGCAAACTACCAAATATGCGTCCCCTACATAAAAAATTCTCTAATACCTATATGGATTTAGGGTGAACAATTAATCGTAAACTATAAATGATATAATTTCTTACTATAAATGTTCATAATTTAAATACATAATTATAAATATAATTACATACATAAATACACATACATAATTTAAATACAGAAAGTATAAATATTTTAATAGTTAGAGTTATTCTGTGTGATTTTAATGCAGCAATCTCATCAATAGCATCATCGAAATTAAAGTTTCTGCTATGCGTAATGTCTGGGACAAGTGTAGTAGTGAAATCTCCCCTGTCCTTGTGACATGCACAACTTGCCTTCAACAATTTTCTTTAGTTACGCCCGGGGCAGATGCCCCGCTTGCCCCACCCTAGTTACGGCGCTGTGTAAGATTCGTAACCTTTACCAAGTTGAAAACACAGTTACTTAAGCTTATTCTCAAGCTAAAACAGATACGCTAAGTATAGTTCAGCGACAATGGATGACCAGATAAAAATGTGCATTAGTAAAAATAGCGATCGTTTCGAACAAATGCTGTAAATATGCGTCAGTAAAATCTCAAGTTATAATAGTTTTTGCAGTAAATAGGAAGGCCACATTTTTACGAAATATAGTACTCTTTCCCGCATTTTTTTAAATATTCAATGTCGCCGTCACTCGAATCTCTTAACTTTTCAAAATCATTAGCGAATAAACCAGAGCTGTAGCCGATACCTACAATGGAGGAATCCTTCCGAAAAATGTAACCATATCAGGAAGAAGCGCTGCAAAAACACGAGACGCGGACGTAGGGACGGAAAACCGAACGGAAGGCAGCATCGCAATAACCACGAGAAACGGGTGAATAACCGACAAAAAGAGAATTTTAACAAAACTCGCGTTACTGAATGAAATGACGTAAATGGAGAGCGAATTAATGAGGAATTCTGGCGATACGCGAGAGAATGTGACGGGAAGAAGGCAACAGGGAAGGACAAGCGAAGGAACGAGTTAAAGGGGGAACACCAGCGAAGAGAATGGAACTCATCAAAAGAGACGTCTGAACAAAGGGATAAAAAAATTACATAGGAAAGAAGACGAAGGGAAAAGATAAGGGCGAGATAAGACAACAACGAACCGCGAAGGAAATGAAAGGGATGACACCACTAGGGTCGCAAAAGATAGAAAATGGAGAGGGGAAGAGTCTTTCGATTTCTTTTTCTTCTGCAGGAAGAGCGATGCATTTCCTCTCGTCCTCAATCCCGTCCTCCAGCGGAGGAAGGACTTTGCGTCTCCATCACGCCATCCGTCTCCTCTCCGTACTCGTTACCCCTTCCCTCCCGTCCCTCTTGCTCCTACCGGGAGGAAAAACAAGCGAAGGCAGAAAAAGAGACAGAGAGGGAGGGAGGTGGAAGAGGAATCTCCTTATCCACTACCGGTTTTCTTCTTCCGACCAAACCTCCTCTTCATCCTCCACTCCTTTACCACTCTCCCCTTTTCTCCCTCCCTCTCTATCTTCCTCGCACACTCGCTGGGGGGGAAAATCACGACATCCACTCGCACGCACTATCTTTCTTCCTCTCTCTCTCACTCCCTTTCCATTTCTCCGCCGCTACACTTATCTTTCGCAGACGCCTCTCCAAATCATTCCTTTCCCTTCCTAGGAAGACGCACTCGCGCACGTTAGACGCCCTTTCGATCTCTCCTAATTTTTTTGGGGAAAACTTGGGTTGAGCGACTCGGCCGACACGAAAAACACATCTGAGGAGTTCTCTGGGACATCTCTTTTTCCATTTCCTTTTTATCCAGGTCTCTCGCGTCGGCTCTCATCACGCCCTTCTCTCTCTCTCTTTCTATCTCTCTGTCTCGGAATACTTTTCTCGACAAGTATCCCGAATCCTTTCGACTTGTAATTCTATTTCTGCGTCAGGCTCTTACGTTGAACACGTTGATTTTTCCGTTAAAATCGTACGATGTGCTCAAGAGACGGTATTTTTAAAAAAATCTTCTTCGGATTTTCTATTCTAGGCGCCTTGTTATTTTAGAAAAGATAGCGTCATTATGGGGTCCGTTCGTATCGGCGAAGAATGTACTCCAGAAATCTATGTTCGTGTTTGAACTCGAACGCCACGCCGATTCAGCCATAAAAAGGATTATGAGTTTTAATAAAATGAAAAAACTTAAGTTTCCGGATCGTGAGCTTTTCATATATTTTATAATTTCGACGCTTCTATTTATGATATTTCGGTTCAAGCTTTATGAGCTCGTGTGTAAGAACTCTATTTGTCAACTTTCCATTTTGCTTCTATTTATAGTCGGGAAAGCTTATTTTCGTGGCCGATATTAAAATTCCGGGCAGGTTATCTATGAAAATGAATTTTAAATGACGACGAAATTCTGCACTTGAATGAACTATAAATGAAGACATGACAATTTTAATCATTTAATTCAACTGTTTAATATTTCTCATTTGGAAGAGCTAAATTTAATTATCGAACACGTTGCGGTCACATTAGAGGCCTACAACTTGTTCAGTCTTTCATGAAATTGATGGAACGTATTTATGAAAGTTCAACTATGGAAGGTAGGCCGTTAGAATCTCAAAAAGAGCCACGCCTCTGCATTGGCTATTTTTTCTCAAAACTGTTTAAATTTTATCTACTCCACATAAGGAAGACGACGCATATTAATATAATTTATTGTACTCATATTCATAGACCGCCGTAAGCTTGGAAAATGAATTTTAAAAAATCGACTATTTTATTCGACGAACGAGAAACGAGGACCATAAAAATATCACCGCACTCCGGCAATGTTTTTTTTGTTAAGTCACTGGAAAATCTAACCTTAAGAAACAACCGCTCTAGGTTTTTCCAAACCTTCCTATTTGCCTCTTCCACTCCATCCCCATTTCCGTCCCATTCACCATAGCCCAGTTTCTCTCACCCCTTGCCCCGAGGGTGAGTGCGTCCGCTCGATTCATCAAATGCGAGATTGGCGAAAATCTTTTCGCGGAGGAGTAAGAGACCTCGTTACTTGCCCCCTTTTAGAGGGCTCTTTCCTCTCCGTCTCATTTTTTCCTCTCTCCACGTCTCTCTCTCTCTCTCTCTCTCTCTTTCCCTCTCTCTCCATCTCCCGCTAACGACGACCGATACAGCCCGGAAGAAAACGAGGACAATTTTTCTCATCTCGCGTCTCGAATGAGTCTTTTTCTTCTGGTTCCCGCGAGGATGCCTGGCGTCGCTCCAGGTGCCTCGGGATGGAGAGACGGAAGGCGTCCCTGAGGCAGTCCACTCGAGGGATGCCATGCAGGGAATGGGAGACAGGAAGAGGAAGAGATCGGCGACGTGGGGGAACCCCGCGAAGCTACGCAAACGAATCGTGACCAAAGACTTACACGTCCGCCTTCTCCATCTTTCCAGAGAGAGGCGAGGGGTAATTTATCACCTTACTACGAGTATCAGATAAATCTTTCGCGAGTGTTTTTTTTCGCTGTTCTCCTTTCGGAAAAAATAAAGCCTGATTTTTAGTCCATTGTGAACCCTCGCAGAGTTCTGCGAGCAATACACACACACGCGCATATATATATATATATATATATATATATATATATATATATATATATATATATATATATATATATATATATATAACAACTTACGGAAAAGGAAAGGTAAAATGAATATATGGATGTCAACAAGGTGTTGGGATGAGGAAACCCAGTGAGCACTCACCAATCAGACGACTTCAGGTTGGCGAGGCTCCGGGGATGTCGAAGCGACACACGTAAAATAACACAAAAACACAGAAACATCACAAACGTAAAGCTTTCGGAACTACTCCTTCTTCAGCTACAGAGAGAGAACTCATCCCAACACCTTGTTGACATCCATATATATATATATATATATATATATATATATATATATATATATAATCGCTGTGCACAAAGTGACTCCGTGTGAACGTTTGCAGTTCATTTTTTCAATGCGCTCATGATAATTCAACGATTTCCTTTCGGCAACGGGGCCAATTAAGTCGTTCCTTAGTTGGAGATGCCAGGTCGCGAGTTCAAAATCACCGCCCGCGCATGGTGCTGGCGTTTTTTTCCCCTCGTGACGTTAATAATGCATGGCGAATCTTCGCGAGGATCTACAGGTACCGTCGCTTTAAAGAACGTTAATCACTTTTAAAACGACGCTCGTTTAACATCTCGGTCGCGAGATGTCGGCCACCATTCATTCCCACCATTTATCACCTCGTTCTTCGAGGAATCAAAAGGCTGGATCAGCTTTTGATACCTGCAGTTTTTGTCTTTCCACCCAGGTGCTCGAATTAATCAAATGCTAAGGTTTAAAATGTCTCAGGCATGAAAGAGGCTGTGATTTATAAATTTTTGAAGTGTTGATCCGATAAGCACTACAACAAAAATTTTAATAACGGAGGTCATAATATTATATAATATCTCGTATTTTTTTCTGGAATTTTCATTCTGCTTTTGCCAAGTAAAAAAATAACTCTCGAGCAGGGCTTTTGGGACGTTTTAAATCATGAGTGCACAAACTTTTTGGCTCGCGGACCATATTTATCCAGGATTGCTTCCGCGGGCCGTATAACAGCTAAATTATTACTTATTTGAGTGTCTAATTTTGATATTGTTCAAATTTTCATTCTTCAGTTGATTTCTGGTCTTGTTTTTATTTAAATTCATAGTAGTGAAAGTTTACTCGCAAGAATAGATAAAAAGAGATACTATAATTAATAAATTTCTACCACAATGAAATATTTTTATTTATTAATTCTACGGCATGTGATATACTTTTTCAGAAATAGTATAGGTACTTTTATCTAGTATCATACTAAGTTGTAACAGTTACCTATACAATATATCTACACCAGATATTTATTCTTGTTCTTTAATATATTTTAGAATTGATATAATAATAATAACACAAATATTCTGAAATTGAAATAAAAATAATCATATAAGTAATCGTAAAAGAAATATTCTTTCAATTCCTACTTTCAATTATAAAAGAAAACTCTGGTTTATTAATAATAATTATTGCAAAATTAACATTACATCAAAAGAAGTAATGTAGTACATTTAATGCAAGACAATAAAATGAATCAGGTTTAATATTACTGTAATACCATCAATAGAACAGCAATTTATCATTAATATAACACAAATTACAAATATTGTGCACGGAACAAAGAATTTTGTATTTATGTATTCACAACATTAATGTTCATATTCAAATGTAAAAAAGTTTCAATAAAACATGTAAATAAATCCTTATTCATTTTTAGTTGAAGTTACAGAAGTATGTGAGGGATGACACTGCTTTTCCATTAGACTCTCAATATTTGGACTCGGGGAAGATGTGGCAGTTAGAATATCATTCAAATTTTCATCCTTAAGTTGATTTCTGGTCTTGTTTATATTCAAATTCAAAATAGTGAATGTTTGCTCACAAATGTAGCTGCTACTAAACGTGCTTGAATAATAAATCGCATTTTCTAAAAGATTAGGGAAACATTCCCATGGCAAACATTTATAAAATTCCATCAAATCCTCAGGATTGAATTTTGCATGATAACTATCAGAATTCTGAATATCAAACAACTCTAATTGCACAACGGGGTTAACGTTATTCACATCTGCAATGAAAGGATTAGAAAACAGAGCCATGTCCCCAAGTTGTTTATGCAAGTGTTGAAATCTTGATGAAAAAGCTTCAAAAAGTTTGTCAATTACGTTCACATACTTGGTCAAACTAACTATCTACTAAAAATTCTAAGTCACATTGCCAATTAGGATCTTCAATAAGTGTGTTAGGCCTACCTTTTTCGTGAAGAAATATTATAATTTCATCCAATAACTTTAGAAATCGCATCAAGCATTTTCCTCTGCTCAACCAACGAATTTCAGTATAATAGACCAAGTCATTGTATTCTGCCTCAATTTCTTCTAGAAATTGTTTAAATTGCCTGTGATTAAGCCCTCTTGATTTAAATAGGTTAACTGCTTGTGTAACCTCCTTCATGACATGATCAAAGCCTATATCCTTACCACACAAATTTTGGATATTTATAATGCAATAAATTTTTAATAGTTCCTTATCTTGTCTGTTACATTTACTTGCTAAAAGTGTGGTAAGACCGTTTTTAGACCCAACCATGGATGGTGCACCATCTGTACATCTGAAAGTTTATCTAAATTTAAATTTGAGTTATTACATATTTCTCACACAGTTCAAATAAATCGGACCCTTTCGTTTCCCCCTTTAGCGAACACATTCCTAATAACTCTTCAGTTATTTCGAAGCTTTTTGACACTCCACGAATGAAAACTAATAGTTGCGCTGTTGATGAAATGTCCACTGACTCATCAATTGCAAGAGAGAAATAAACAAAATTTTTTGCTTTTTCTACAATTTGTTTGTTAGTATCCTTAGCTAGTTCTGAAATACGCCGTTGTATTGTCATTCTGTTTAAACTTATATTCTGAAATTTAATTGTTGCTTCAGGACATTAGGCACTGTTTCACAAAATCACCATCTGTAAAGGGCTTACTTGATTTATCTATCATCAGAGCTATATCATAACTAACTTCAACTGCAATATCTAGTTCAGATGTATGTTTCAGAAATAAGTTCCTCTGTAAGCAAACAGAGCGCTGAAGATCCGCTACTTTCTTTTTACTTTCTTTTTCATAAATCTGGGCGAATGAAGGATGTTTAAGTTCATGATGCCGTTTTAGGTTGAATGCTTTTGAAACAGCCACAGTGAAATTACACAAAGACTCATTATGTTATTGTTAACTTGTGTAAAGCAATACTTTTCTGTCCATTCTTCTTTAAATGTTCTGTTCTCTCTGTCAACTTTACGTTTTCTTGTTGCCATTTAAAATAAGGGTTATACTGAAAATCAGTATAAACACGCAAACTTAAATTGCATTACTAAGAACAGTTCATTTTAGCCACCAGCCAAAAACCATAACGTAATTGCTCCATTCTTTGTGGCGCTAGCATCGAACATGAGAATAACGAAAAGAGTTTGCATTTTGTTTTTGTTTCAGACAACCGAGAATTGAGTGGGAATTGTCACAAGTTTAACTAAAAAGTAAAGAAGTAGATAAAAAACGTAAAAGCAGAATCAGACTTAGCTTAATAATCTATTCAGCGTTCGGTTGAATGTTGAGGGGTCAGTTCCACTTGAAGCACTTATGCCACTATAATTACAAAGCGTGAATTTGATATTACGTAGTTATAGAGCATTATAATGTTGGAAAAATATTTAAAAGCTTTGCGGGCCGGATAGAATATGCAAATGGGCCGGATTGGCCCGCGGGCCGGACTTTATGCACCCTTGTTTTAAATAAACCATACAGTCAACTCCGAAACGGTATATCGGAACATATGCTAATTCCAACTCAGGAATAGCCGCACTGAATGACAATACACTCATCATTTCATACTCGAATCAAAGATAACTGATAATCACAAATGAAAGTGATTCATTCAATGACTATAGAAGTTGTGAAGCATTTAACTTGGCACATTAAGGACCAGTTTCCAATCAAGGTGGAATTATGGCGACCTTATGGCTGAAATCAAACTCACAAATAATCTCTCCAATGCCTATTAAAATGGTTGGAAATCCATATATGCATTCCGGCTACGAGGAAACAGTCATTAGTGGCGATTCGTCGATTCACCTTTAAATTTTAATAATTCCACGATGCCCAAATATCTTTCGCGAGTTAATTAATCTTTTATTGCTAACAAATGTTTTTTCATTCGAGGCTACACTTAGAAGCTCGACGTATGTGAAATTAATACGTTGAGATATATATTATTTGTTTCAGTGGTTGTTTATTTGGGATTTCATCCTCATCCCTATACATTCACGTAGCCATAATTTCCCTAAGAACGAAGAAGGCGTGTGTGTCCAGATTACATGACAAATACGGCCGTGGGAGAATTCTTCTCGCACACGCATTGACTGAATAATCCACTACGACGGCGCATTGAATACCCGGTTAGCTCGACGAAGTGCACCGCGCGGTTTATCGCACGGAGGCAGAGTGCTCTACTTGCGTATTATCCGCATAAAATGCATTCGGATGATGGGAAAGACGCATGATGGAAGTCGGACACCAAGGGAGAAATTATTAGTAACATTCATCGTGGAAAACACGACCCTGCTGTCGTCAGCGGTGATACCAAAAACTAATCTAAAACAACTGCGGTTTCACTTTGCAATAAGAAGAGAAATAAAAACGTTTAGAGCTGGCGTAACAAAACAGCGCATTCTGTCGACGAACGTAAATATACCACACTAAACTGCTTCGCTGAGGGTGAACAGAAAATACCCTCATTTAATATTTAATCGGTGAGGTATCTGTACTTAAATGGTTTAATGTAAAGTAATGAAATGTTGTGTGCTATGTAGGGTATACCTGATTATACAGGGCGATTTTTTTATTCAAAAATTATTAAAAATAACAATACCTCTAGATATAATTCAGATAGAAACTTGATAATTTTTGTGATTAAAGTTTGATGACACTTAAATATTTTTATTAAAAAGAATTCGAATAAAATGTTGAGAGTGACCACCACCATGCATACATAAACGTGCTCTCCGCAGGATGTTTTTCGACACAAATATAATATGGAATTGGAGAGATAAAAGGGTTTTATATCTTAACTGGTTAAAGCACCCGCCCGACAAGTGGAAGAACATCCAGCCACATGCAAAAATTTTCTACTTCTCTCCCTTACAATTTATATTCAGGCCCAAACGTATAAAACTTCATTCCATCGTCTAGTTTTTATCACTTTATATTTCAATGCTTTTCCAATTTAATACGTCCGATGCACGATACTGTAAAAAAATAGCACGACTATATTTGGACCGATTCATTCTCGAGTCCAACGAATGCGGATAAAAATCGGCGCTTAAAATTATTCCCAGGTAAATCGAGCGATTTATCCTTTCGAGAGACTTCTTTCCACTCTTCGCGGCTGTCCGCGACGGACGAAGACGGATGGAAAAAGTCTTCAGGAAACACCCACGCCGGGTTTCGACCTCGTTACCAGGAAGACATCGTCGGTAAAAGCGCCTCCCTTTCTCTGTCATTCCAACTCTATTTCACCCCACACTTTCAGGACTCGCTCCGGAATATGGAGCCGCGATCCCTCAGTCTCTCGAGAGATCAATCTTCGCCACCTGACCATCGGCGGACGCTACACAACGACCGCAAGAAACATCCCTCTCAGTCATACCCCCTCCCTCTACGTTCCGCGCGGAGGCCAAAAGAAAAAAAATAAACTCGCAAGAAGAGCAAGTGCTGGCAGATCACGTAAATCGAGCGGGACAAATCTTTCTCTCATCTCCGAGTCCCTACGAGAGTGGTACATGTAATGCGCGCGAGGGTCGATTTCCCGTCCTTTTCTTTATTTTCTCCTTTTTTATTTCGACAATACCGAAAAAACGACGCAGGTGGACGGACCCTTCCCGGCGACAACAATGGGCTCGTGAGAACGATGTCCTCCTACCCCTTTCCGCTACAATTTCAATCCCTCCAAACTATCTTTTATGGACGTAATATTTTTTTTCCGTCGATTGCCTTTGTGTCTAAAGCGTACGCCATTCGCCGTATGCGGCGAAACGTCCGCGCAAGCGTGACGAATTTACGTTACTCTACCTGCCTCCTATAATTTCGATATTTTATCCGCGATTTAAGTCGTCGGCGTTTTTTTCTGATTAAGGAGGTGGAGTCGAATTTTAGCCACGATTTAAATTCAATGCAGACAGATCCGGGAAAAATAAACTGCAATGCCAATGTTTTTTTGCACGATATGCTCACCAGAAGACCGCAAGAGATTTTATCACCCCCAAAATCCCATTGGGTACAACGGGGATGAATTCAAAGTGCATATAGCCAATAGTGAACACCACGTCGTTGAATTTAGAAGATGAAATTCCACGAAAAAAACCACGAATCTCGATCAAGCTCCGAAATAAGGAGAAAGAATAAGAGGTCATCAAGAAGTATCAGCGCGCTAGTGACGTGGTTATGGGGCAAGTGCGCGGAGTCTCTTCAGACGAGGGTTTCGCGCGCGGAACGGCCATTTCGTGCACCGCGTAGCTGCTACGATTCGTTAAAATCCACTGCAACCCTTGCTGCCTCTTCGCGTTCTCCTACTCCTTCAAGTTCTCCCAGGAGCCGACTGCGCTCCCTCGCACTTGTTCAAAACGCCCTCGGGCTCGTGAACCAGAATCGACGTCCTCGCGGGTTCGTTTCGAACATTTTTTTTCCGCCCCCCTTACATCAGCGTGCAATACCCTTTACGAGCGAATCCCTTCGCCACACCCTCGCCCACATGAAATGCGTGCCACGATAGAAGTTTTTTATTTTTAGCTTTCCGAACGAGTGCGCGATTGTTCCGCGAGCTTTTCCGGTCTTTTGAATCCGAAAGTTTTTTTCGGAGCTTTTGTTTATTTTTTCACGGCATCTGGTTTTCTGTCTTTGATTCGATTGTCGGGAGGGAGGAGGAGAGGGGGTGAGCGCTCTTTTCGTAAAAGGTAGGCGAAGAACCTGTGGTAAAAAAATCGAAGGTCGAAAAATATGATCCCGAATAAGTTTGTTTGTTTATTCATGAATGTGCATCTGCACAAAATCTCCCCAAAGGTCGTTTACCCGATTTAAAAAATAGGGGACATTTATAATTGAACCAAATTAATTTGATTCGGATTTGTTTACTGAGGGGTGGAGAAATTATTACTGTTTCTTTATATTTAGACCTTCGGGAGTGTTTTGACATTATCCTCATCGAACAAATATGATTTGATGTTTTTTTCTCAAATTTTCATGGTAGTGAACAGGGGTGCGAACTTGGTTGAACTATTTTCGAGTTCAAGTTCGAGTTCAATTATCTTATTGAGTTCAAGTTCGGTTATTGTGTTCGTGACAAACGCTATTTATAGACATTAAAAAATGAAAAAAATTATGCTTTATTTTGATGACATTTATACAACAATACTATATTGTTCTTAAAATATGATATAAAGTTAGTGAACAACCTATTAGCTGCTGTTTTACGTAAGAATAATATTGCTTCCAACAGATATCCTGTTTTATGTCGCTAAGGATAAAACGCATTGATGAGAACAAACGTTCTACTGACACTTGAGTTACAGGCATTGCACTTAAAATTCTTGATGCTCGTCTTAGGGGCTTGTCAAATGAATCTAACAAAGGCCAGAGGGACGGACTCTTTAGCCTTCCCTTCTCAATCATCTTGTCGATACTACGCTCCAACTCTATAGTTAACTGTTCCACTGCGCTCGCCCGCCTCATTCTAAGAGGAGATCGTCTCTTTTCTAACTGATCAAGCTCCTTCTCAAATTCATCCTCTTCATCACGAGTTGCACTCTCCTCAGCCATAGCAATAAATTCTGAATTGGTTGAGTCCTCAGCTATTTGTATTGAGGATGAGGAAAACTGCATTTTTTGTAGCAACTTCTCGAATCCCTTCCTTCGCCAGAAGCGTTTGTTGTGGGGAAAACAATATCCTGTAGCGGGGTCCACAAACACCGCAGCGAGGAAAATTTTATTACCCAGCAAAGCCTCCTCATGTTTCTCCATTGATTCAATAATATCTTCAGCGATACGACAGCTGATTCGCCGCAATGATCGTTTTAGGGCGCACCATTCCTTCATGAATATCCCAGGAGTCAGTCTCCTCCTGAAGGCGGATCGTAGTGGCGTATGGGGCTTCTAACAGATCCTTCAGTTGCTGAAACTGTACCCATAAAGCATCAGAGAGATGCAGATCCGGCGTTTCTTTGTTCGCTTTTCAAGTACAGCCAGGAGATTCGGCTCCCGTAGTTTGTGCGTGACAAAACGAGTCTTGGTGAGTAGCTTCGTGCAGTGAGGTTGACGGGGACCGTCTCTGATGGCCAGTTGAAGGGCATGCACTGCCCATCTCATGTGTTGAATATGAATGCTCATTAATTCTTCATCTTTGGTACCGTTACCTTCGTTTTCATAATCATGCTCACTATCACAGACGTCGTCTGATCCTGCTTTCACTTGTTCATTTAGTCCTTCAACAGAGTTGGTCATATTTCTCGCGATGTCAACGATCAAGCAAAGAACATTTTCCTTCGGGATGCTGAATTTCTGCAGAGTTAATTCCATCAAATTGCAAAAGTGTTGACTGCTGTGTCCCCTTTTTGTATCAACAACAGCTAAACTTTTAACTATGCCTCTTCCCTCAATTTCATCATAGTATTGGACATTGACGCCGAGAAAATTTCGCAGTTGACGTGTAGCAGTATCGATTTTTATGTAAACGAGTTGACCCATTTGATCGGCTTTAAGTTTCTCCTCTACACTCTTAGCCTTTTCCAGGATATAATCACGGACAGAGTTGCGGGAAAGGCTCACCCCAAGCTTATGAGCCATTTCAGCGTTTGATGTTACGAAGCCAAAACTTTCAATTACACGCAGTGCCACACCAGACATGACCATCTGTACAATCCCCAACATGAAAGTCTCTTTTATCATGTTCACTGTCACTGACATGGGCCAACTAAACTAATAGATAAAGCCTTGTCTAACAATATACATGTGAAGAGGATGGGTAATCCATTTCCAATCAGAACTCGATAACTCAATAATTTATTGCGAGTTCAAGTTCAAGAAAAATAACTGAGTACACCGAATTCAAGTTCGAGTTCGCAGCCCTGGTAGAGATAAATTACGTAGCTCCGATACCCATAAGAATTCTGGGGAAACCAGATATGATTTTTCATCCACAAAGTAGACTTAATCGGTGGTGGTATATTCCAAGCTCTTTTTTCTCTTTAGCACGGTTTCTAAATAGAAAAAAAGTGCTTAGGTGATCACTCTGCCTGTCTGTCAGTCGGTATGCCTGCCCATCAGTGGACAATCAACTTTTCTGTTTTAAGCAGTGCTGGAAAACTGCTGTTAACGAAATAACGGAATTATTTTGGATTAACGTAACGAAAATCGTTAACGAAATTTTTCAAATAACTCTAACGGAAATCGTAACGAAAACGAAAAAATAAATTTCGTTATTTCGTTAACAGACGGTAAAGGGTTATGTTCTAGTAGCATTCGTCCCAGGCGGCTTATCCTGAGCAATGGAAAGTGGCTAAAATCCCTTTTCCCGGTCTTGCTAATCCCCCGATGGGCCAGTTTTGCAGCCTTTTCGCGAAAGAAACGCTATCCTGACCACTACAGATTGTTCATTGGGTTTATTTTCCATTTGTGAAAGGAAAGGTTCCCTGGTGTTAATTCTTCTCCAGGAAGCACGAGATAAGGAGCGTGGAGGATGAGGAAGGAAGCTTCAACAAATGTGCAGCTTGTAGTTAAGGTCCTCTACCATTCCCTATCCTCGCTCACAGTGCCTCGAACATCAAAAACATTCTCTTAGATATTACACCGGAGTGGTTTTTTCCTCTGTTATAGGTCGATGCTCTGCAAGTTCCAATCCCATCATCGCCCCCAATCTCGAATTCTATCCACTGTTCGTCAGCCTACTTAACAAGGTATTTGAGAAAGGTAGAAGTGAATCTACAATTTGAACGTGTTCTCATCGTTCGTTAGAGGTCAGTACTGCTTCATATCCATTATTATTATGAGATGTTTATAGTAACAGTGGATAGTTATTGTTCCCTGTAAATGAAAACTAATCAGGCTTAATACAATTTCAGTTTATTTCAAATTACCGAAGACGGTCACAGGGAGACAGGAGCATGTTCTCCGAGTTACAATCGGTGCAACCGACCGACGATTTCCCTTTATTATCATTAATTACGGGTTCCTGGGTTCTCAGCGTACTTATTGTGTTACCTATAAAAAATTCAATTACCTATAGGGCATAACCGATGCAACACTAATATTTTAGTCTTAAATATGTGTTAAGTTTATTAACTTGAATATAAAATTTTTAATATGAAAATCCGAATTTTCATACATGATCATCAAAAACGAAAAATGTGCCGAATAATTTGAAATCTTAAAAACGTTCCTGATCTGCAGCATATATTTATAAGTGCCTATAAATTAGTATTCTAAATGAGAAGCACGTATTTAACCTATAAAAAAAAACAAAAATAAAAGAGTAACTACACTACACTGCGTAACGAAAAACGAATTAGCTTTTTTGCCTGTAACGAAAAAAGTAACGAATCGTTTTTTTTTCGTTTGCCAGCACTGGTTTTAAGAGATAGTTTGAAAATTCTTTTTGCATTACATAGCTCTTATTGATCTATGAATTTTCTACTGATTGGATTTTCCAAGTAGATGTGCTGCTAGGTGGCCCAAAAATCGGAAAATTCAAATAATTGAAATGAAATTGTAGCCAAATTATTTAAGATATTTGAAATTTTATTTTTGAATTAGATAGTTCTTATCAAATTATGAATTTTCCAATTACTGGATTTTCCAAATAGTTAATAGATTTTCCGATAGGAGGCTTCAAATTCGGAAAATTCGAAATTTTGAAATGGTATTGTAGTCAAACTACTGAAGCTACAGGAGTGAAACTTTCATGGATGAAATCTAGTGATAATCTACATTATAACGGTTTGGGTTGTTCCCTTCCCAAGGGAGGAGGCAAACCAAAAACCTTAAAAGTTTTAAGAAAACGTGTTTCCACCCCTTACTTTAGCAATGCTATCTTACTTGTTACTGTAATTGGAGCTACTTTAGTTACCAACTGGATTCCAACGATAAGGCGAGCGCAAAAATTCACATTGAATCCCTCGTTATAGCAATAAAACCTATGCAAGAATATCATTTGGAAAAGACTAGATAAGCTTCGAAAATTTAAGTCTACAGATCAGAAAATCGTACCACGAACTGCCTCAGGAAACAAATAACAGATACATTAAGTATACAAATGTGAGGATACTGAATACAAAGACAGTGAAATGTTTTACGATCACATTTGTCCTTTGCTTTTATTTTTACTAGATTTCATAATAAAACATCCCTTTATGATACGAAACAAAATAATTTTATTAGCTTTCTTTCTTAAATAAAAGAACGCAAGTTGATAATATATTACGGGCTTGTGGTCAAGGTAAAACAAAATCATCCGCAACTACCATCCCATTCGTAAAATTTCGCGCAACCGGTAACAAAGAGGAAAATAATTCAATCCCACGAGCTACTCTCCTCCTATTGGCGAATCAACCCCTCAAACCATCGAAGAAATAAACAGGCACCAGTACGACGGACGTGCTCCGAAGAAAACGCAGGACAAAAGCAACAACTGGAATAAATTACAAAGCCGACTCAAAAGACCTTAACCCGGAACGCGGCGGAACAAGAAGAAGCCATCTTAATTCCCTCTCTCGCCGCCGAACAAAAGAGAGACACACTCTATCTATCTCACTTTGGGCAATAAATTTTAATCCGATGATATAAAAAAACAACTCCGAAAACCTCCATCTATTCGGCCATCTTCCTACACCGAAACGTGCATTCATTCACGAGGGCTCGGCTGCGGTATTTTTCCCTCTGCCTCACTAACTTTGCCCTTTTCGCCTGGGAAGGAGCGTGATGAGGACGAAATAATAATAAAAAATGGATTACTAAATGCACTCGGGAAGCGTAGCACGCGTGTCACTTTCTCTCTCTCTCTCTCCATCTATTTTATGTCGTTCTTTTTTGTTCTGCCTCATCGGCGATCCTCTCTTCCTGTCACTTTCACTTCTCTTTAATTAGGGAGCGATTGTGTAGAAGAGGGAGGGAGAGAGACAGAGTGGAAGAGAGAGAGTAGGGAGAAAAGGGAGGTGAATGGGGAGAAAGCGATCCGGAGGAGAAAAGGAAGATAGAGGAGAAAGAGAGAAGTGGGGAAGAAAGAGAGAAGTGGGGGAGAAAGAGAGAAGTGGGGGAGAAAGGGAGAAGTGGGGGAGAAAGGGAGAAGTGGGGGAGAAAGAGAGAACGGGAGAAGAGGGAGAGAAAGTGAGGAGGGGGAGAAGAGTAAGATAGAGGAGTAGAAAGAGAGGAGGGAGAGAAGAGGGAGAATGGGAACCGGTGTTGGACGGTCATTGTTCGCCAGTGCTCGCTCGCTCAGACACAAGGACGCTCATACGCTCACATGCTCCCCTCTCCCTATCCCTCTCCATGCCGGCAAACCAACCACACCTCAAACCTCTTCCCTCTCATCATCCCTCTCCCCGTTCTCCTCCCCTCGCTCCACTTCCTCACCCCTTCTCTCTCTCTCTCTCTCTCTTCATGCATCGCCTCGACTCGCCCTCTCTCTTGGTTTGTCTACTTCAACCACAGCCTCTTACTCCCTCCTCTCCTGCGCCTTTTTTATTCCCCTTCCATCCCCTCCAATCCACCCTCTCTCTCTCCTCTCACTCCTCTTCACTCCTCTCCGCTCCGATCATTCCTACGCTGCAAATGCCTCTCAATTACTCCTGGCTTAGACACGCCATTGTATTGCCAACCAATGGTCGCGACGCGGATAGACGAACAGAGGACGAAAAAAATACAAGAGTTCAGAAGAGTGGAGAGAGAGAGGGAAAGTTGGAGAGAATGGGCGAGATTACATCCGCCAGAGGTGAGCTTCCCATTTCAGGAGATTTTGACCGGATGCGAAAGTTTCCGGAATCGAGGTTCCGTAAAATTCGAGTTAGGGACAGAAGGGTGGATCGGTTCGAAAATATTTCGGGCAAATTTTTTGGAGCCGGTCCCTGGAGTGTCGCTAATGCAAAATCGATGCACTAAGAGAACGGGTAGGTTCATTTATCGCGCGTTTTTTAGTCGGATCGTGTTTAAGTTCGTTGCCTCTCCGCAAAAACGAAAACTAACTTCCTCTTGAGGAAAAAAATATCCGATAAACCGCTGATTCTCGAAGACTATGATAGATAGACGCGTTTATAGTTTCGTAGACTGTTACTGCGAAAAATACGCGTAACCATAGCAAAATTTGAAACCAATTAATTAAAAGCACGCATTCTTTCTGCTCCTTGAAATAGCGAATAATCACTTAGTATCAAAACTCCATAATTCGAACCTAAAAAAAAGCGAAAAATAATTCGAGTAATGCAAGATTCGAGTTACAGGACTTCGAGGCGACACATAGGGACACTTACGGGAAGAAATATCATCTTTGGGAGGTTAACAATTTCAATTATACACATTGGGGTTATAGAGATTCGACTGAGGTTGTCGTTTCAGGTATCACATAAATCGTTCCGCTAACAATTAATATTTTGCGAGACCTCTCGCCTTCTCCATTCATCCTCTGGAATATTAACAACAAACCAACCCACTCTATCATCCTCTCTCCTCTTCATTTTCCCAATAAGCCATCCCCCTTCCTCCATTTCCCGCCGTGCATTCCAACCCCTTTCCTCCCCATGCCAATGTAAACTCGCACCCACGGCGTCTGCTGCCGTTGTAGTCCCTTCCGCGAGAGCGGGCGGCGAAATCGGACGGGACGTCGTGTTCATTACGTGCCTCGGTCACGTGACTTTGACCGCGCCGGCGAACCTTATATGTATGGGCGTGTGTATGTAAACACATACTAAAAACTACATAGTGGCGGCTGTTGTCTTTTATATTCAGTCGAGTTATTTAAAAGGTTATATTTTTATGCAGTAATTATTGAGTATAATATATAATGTATAACAATTTAAATAACTTGGACTCTAACCTACCCTTGCCCCTGTTTTTTGGAAGTGACTCCTAAATGTTCACCAGATTTGTCCAGGCTCGCATGTAGGTATATGTATCCAGGGCCGTCTTTAGGGAGGGGCTGGGAGGGCAGTCGCCTAGGGCCAGAGGCCCCGCGTCTACGGGATTCCACGCTTCAAGTTAGCTTGTCAACTACTCTTACTTACTACTTTTAGTCGGGCAACAAGTGTGTTAAATAGAGATGCATCGGAAATCCATTTAAAATGTTTTGATTAATTCGTGCTTAATCGTCCCTGTGGTCAGGGGATACCCCGCTGGGAAGGATGAGATTGGGAGTCGAGGAAGGGTTCGCACAGTTGAGGACTTGAGGGATCTCGCACACTAATGAGGGTCCAAGGGATTGACTGCCACGAGTCTATCTACTTTTAGCCCTACTTTTAGTAGAAAGAGGTAACGTGCGTGGAACGTGAAAAAAAAATCGCTCTGTGTTTGTTATAAGTAAGCTTGGTAGAATTCGACGTTTATTTTTTTTTAAATCGACTTTTATTTTTTCGCGAGATTTTCGACGAATATCGACGATTAAACTTCCTACTACTATAGGCTTAGTAATTTTGGACGTTTATTTTTCTGGAAAATCGATATTTATCTTTTATAAAAATCAACAACCAATATCGACGTTTACTTTAATAAATTTTACCTTGGTAGTTTTCGACGTTAATATTTCTTAAAAAGTGACCACTACCATCATTAATTTTTATTAAAAATCAAAGACGTAGGTCAACGTTTATTTTTATACATTTTATTGGGAATTTTAGTTTTCGACGTTTATATTTTGGCTATAATAATCCAAGAATTTGATTAGGCAGAAATACACACAAACATCGACGTTTATATTTCTTAAAAGCGATATCTAATATCGACGACAACCTTATGCCTGAATGAATATTTTCATGAAAAATATCTCATCTTGTTGAGTATTAAACGACTATGAATGCGGAAAAAAGCCCAGTGTGCGAATTTAGAACGATGCTCCGACAGCAATGCAAAAGAAACTAAGCTCGGGGGACACTCTCAGATGTATTATGTAAATTTTATAACAGGGTGCTTTTGGAAATGCCATAAGGACATCTGACGATTGGTACTCATTTTTCAGTCCGGTCGACAGATAATGTCGCGCAGAGGACGCAATAAACGTCCCCCGACTTTTCGGTAAATGGAGTCCAAAGTGCGTAAGGATTATCGGATTTGGCCGAGGGTAAAGAAAGAGCGCAATAAACCGATCATAATATTTTGTCCTTAACCTTTGAATCCCACGGCTGCTCAGTATGTGCCCTCAAGACAATGACATAAGCGACATTAGAAAGCAGATTCCGAACGCTGTGTGGCCGTTTGTTATGACAAATACAGGGCCGGCCCAAGGCGTGGGCAACGTGGGCAAAAGCCACGGGCGGCCGGATGTGAGGGCGGCCACCATTCTGCGGACAAACGGGAACTAAAGTTTCTATTAATATTTCGAGGGTAAGGGACGAAAGGGAATTTTCGGACTCTCATACATACATGTTTGCAAATGTAGTCTCGCTTTGGCTATCAAGTGCTTCGCCACTTCTAGACTGAGCCAGGGGTTCTTTGGGTGTGCGTCATACACACATGTGGCATAATTTTATTGAAAGAATAAACAAATGCGTTGTGCGAAACTCATCGCTCTTTTCTTCTCAAGCAATCAAATTCTCTATTATCGTCACGATCATTAAGTTCTTTTTCTTCGCCTTGAGTGAGGAAAGTAGTACCGTCTACGCACTGGGATTAGCATTTTGGATGTTTTGCATAATAAGTACAAGTAAGTATTGTTAACGGAGTATTTTATCATAAGAACTATATTTTCATGTAGTGCTTTCAATATTTAAAACGGTGTTACAAGCGTATTAATGCTCTCCATTTTTTAAAAATACGTTAATGTTATTATTATGACATGAGCGATTTGATATAAAAATTTACCAAATATGTACATCCATAAGCGAAGGAAATTGTTCCTGCAGCCTACCCTAGATCATTTTGAGGAAAGTGACTATTTCGTTCTTCATCCAGAAAACGAAAGAAATGTGACATCTTAATGAATGAGTGCTCGTATACATGCAGTCATCCCTCCGTATTCGCGCGTCAGCTATTCTCGGTTCCGCGTATTCGCGATCGAGCATCTTCTTGCAGGTATCTAAGATCAAGTCAGTCCGTTCTCGCTGTTTTTTCTTTTTTGTATTATTACGTTCTCCATATGTAATATTGGGGAGTATTGTTTTCATGAAAAAAAATCGATTTCGAGATTTCAACGGAAATACAAGTTTTGAGATCCCCTTAACACGATTTGAACATTTTGTTGATTATTGTGTGTGTATTATGATAGGAATTTTGCGGGTGCTCTAACTCAAAAGCTATTAATCAGATTAACGCAAAATTATATATTGGACGTTTTTGTAAAAGGGACAGACGGGAGTTAATAGAATAATGGAGGACTTGAGGACAGTTTGGGAAATAGGGAAATAAAGATAGGTTTAAAAGAATCGCAATAATAATAATAAAAGGCTATGTTGTCTGCCCGTCGGTCTGAGTGTCAAGCTATTAAAACGCGAATAACTCGATCAAGGATGCAGACAGAAAATAGAAAATTGGCAGAAATTCAGAATTAGTTTATTTAGGGTTGGCATGGTACGAGTAATTTAAGAAATAAATGTCCGTTTGGGACACTATTTTGAGGGGGGGGATATACCGCAGTTATTCCGAATAGAAATAATAAATTTCGATTAATGAAACAATATTTTATGTAGACTAAAAATTAAAAATCTCTATCTCTACCATAAATATTTTGAAGAATTTGTTTGTTTGTTTGTGCATTTGTAACGCAACAACTACAGAACGTAGAATCAAGATGAAGGTGCCATTTTAACAGCAATAAAAAGTTAATCAAAATGGGTTTTTAAAAAGATTTGAACTACATTTTTCATTAAAAAATGTTTTTCTCTTTCAATTTTTTCCATTTAGATAACAACAGGAATGAGCGTATTGTTGAATTAACAATCTACTTGATAACCATTATAAACAATAGGTACCTAATATTAACTAAAGGAAATAATGTATACCTAATATAAACCAAAGTAGGGAAGAAAGAAACACTAAGGTTATTCAACGAATGGCAATCACCAAAGAAATAAATATAAATCTGGCTAATTATTTCAAAATCTAAATGGAAGGCATTTTTAATGTGCAATTTTAAGTGGTTTCATTCACTTCAAACTTTTTATGTATTCTGCATATCTCTATACTTAATAGACAGCGAAATATGTTTTTCATTAACATTGAAAATGAAAAAAATGAAAGATATCCTAGAAGGTAAAATAAGAAAACTTCTATAACAATTCTTTAATTTAGACCAACATTTATAATCGTTAACATTTCCTCCCTTGACCATCTATATGTACATTTTGCTTTCCTTTCATCTGAACATTTTTATGCATCAGTTAATCAAATTCTACTTATTAGATTATAATACACAAATTAGACCCACAAAATCAGCCTTTGCATGGGATAACGTACAGATAAGCTAAATTTGAATATATCTTCAAATGTTTCCACCGGTTGCATCCATCCCTAGAGCTTGCAATTCCAGCCCAAGTTTTTAATGTTTTTGAGATTCATGGCCACATAATATCATGCAGTTTCTTCTATTTGAACTTAATTTGAGTGAAATAACTATATTTTAAAAGTGAATCCATCGATTGTTTATTATGATTATTTGATTAAAAATACAGTCGCCAAATATATCGATCAAGGATACAGGAAAAATGTATTTATTTGGGGAAAAGAATGGAAGGCAAGAAATACTGCATACCATTAAGCACTACAATAAAAATTATCCTGGTTTCATTACTTGGTTTTATTTTCAAATCTTCCTCAATAGTTTTTGTTTTGACTTAAAAACCCGAGCAACGCCGGGTAATTTCGGCTAGTATAGATATAATTCCACTGAGTTAAAATAATTTTGTCCAGTTCAAGTTGTCTAGCACAATGTTTAAGAAATAAATATTCGTTTTGTATGTAAGATTTGTATGTACGTATATCACGCTCAGAGAGATAGGTACATTTTTGAGGGAGGAATGAGGAGAATGTGAGAGAGAAAGGGAAGAAAATGGGGGCAGGAAGAATGAGAATGAGAGTAAGAGGGATGCTGGGAAGAAGAAAGAGTGAAGAATAGGACGGAGAGGGGGTTTGAAAATGGGAAGAACGAGAGGGAAAATACGAAGGAGAGAGGGAGAATAGGAGGGAGATAGAATAGAGGGAAAGGGAGGGAGGCAGAGAGAAAGGGAGGAAGAATGGGAAGTACCTTAATTTTAATACATAATCTGCACATACCCGTCATATTTGACGGGCAATTAGCCTCATATATATATATATATATATATATATATATATATATATATATATATATATATATATAACCTTCTGTCACACACATCGAAGATCATCACGAGGATTCTTAGTAAAAGGCTGGAGAAAAAGGCAGAAGAAATAATAGGGGAAGATCAATTCGGTTTCAGAAAAGGACGAGGAACTAGAGATGCTATAGGAGTAGTTAGAATCATATCAGAAAGGGCAATAGAATACAGTCAAGATATCTGCGCATGTTTAGTAGACTGGCAGAAGGCCTTTGATAGAGTAAATTGGATAAAGTTGATGAAGATATTAAAGGATATAGGTGTAGACTGGAAAGACAGAAGAATGATTAGGAATCTATATGAGAATCAAATTGTAAAGGTCAGGTTTGAGAATGTGGACACCTGCGGAATAAATATCGGTAGAGGAGTAAGATAAGGCTGCTGCCTATCGCCAACCCTATTCAATATATATGGAGAAAGTCTAATGCAAGAAGCTTTAAAAGGCACAGGGGATTTCAAAATTGGAGGAAGGATTATAAGAACAGTAAAATACGCAGATGATCAAGTACTTCTAGCAAGAAAGGAAGAGGAGCTACAAAAAATGAAAAATAGACTAGTGATAACAGGTAGAAAATACGGTATGGAAATAAATACAGAAAAATCCAAGGTCATTCGAATATCGGGTAAAGAAGAGAATCTGAACATAACTATTGGGGGAAAGCCATTAGAACAAGTTTCAGAATATAAATACCTTGGAAGTATCATAACACGAGAGGCAAAATGTACAGATGAGATGAAAACTAGAATAGGAAAAGCAAAAGCGGCTTTCAGGAGAAAGAAACAATTACTTACAGGGAATATAAGGGAAGATATCCGCAAGAAATTGATAAAATGCTACGTATGGAGTATAGCATTGTATGGGGCAGAAACATGGACGCTAAGGAAAAATGACATCAAATACTTGGAAAGCTTTGAAATGTGGACTTGGAGGAGAATGCTGAAGATAAAATGGACAGATAGGATGAAAAACGATGAAGTGCTACGAAGAATAGGAGAGAAGCGAATGATTATACAGACCATCAGAAAGAGGAAGGCTAACTGGGTTGGACATTACCTGAGGAGAGAGAGTATGATTAAAGACGTGTTAGAAGGAAAACTAGATGGGAAAGGGGAAATAGGTAGGAAAAGGTTTCAGCTGATAGACGATTTGAAAGGGAAAGAGAGTTATCAAGACATAAAGAGGACAGCGGAAAATAGGAGTATATGGAGAACCAGGTTTAACCAAGAATAATCACGGATCTGTCTACGGACAGACTACCTATGATGATGATATATATAACCATAAATGATGGACAATATAGAAATGTAAAATTCATGTAAGTTTGCCCGGACGCCGTAAATTTTGAAAGCGGCGGCCCTGACGCAGGTAAATAACTCCACATGTGTCAATTTTTACCTAATCTAGTCTACTACAGATTCCGAGTATTTATCCATTTCTGCGGCACTCAATAGGGTCTTTTTAGAGGCATATAGAACGGAAGATAATTTCTTCAAATTAGAAGGAACAGCTGGTAAATTTGCTGAAGATTCTGTTTTAACAGCGGAGTTTTCCCAAGAAGGAAATAATAGAAACCGCCGTACAAAAGCACAGTTCGTATATTATGACCAATCAACAATTCTGAGAAGCAGTTTAGAGTTAACTTCTTTAACACCATTCTCCATACAGCAATTTCATCCGTCTCTGAAAGATTCCATTAGTTTGAAGAATATAATTCCGTTTTTGGCATTTTGTTCAATTTAGAGAAGTTAAGTAATTTCGAACTCATCTGACCTGAGGACGCCGACTGCAACTCCGCCGGCGAAACCTCGTCTACAAAGGCGAACAACGCAGTGGAACCGAAAGCCATGCAGCCTACATCAGAACACGCCGCGAAAGCTTTCGCACCAAACTAGTTTCGAATATGATTATTTTAGGAAATGTTGTATGAATTTGGAATCTACTTTATCATATAGAACGAAAAGAGACGTAGTAGCCCTTGACCTGTTCGATGAATTGAAAGCCATGTCCAGAAGGATCCCAAATCCTTCCGCGAAATGAAATGTTACTGTCCATATGAGAAAACAATTTTGAAGAAACTGTTAGAGATTTTGATGCATTGTAAGTCAGGAAGATCTATAACATTATTTATTTTCGCCATCTGAGTTTGTATAATTTTAAGAAATTATTTAACTTAAATCTTTGGTCCATTTTTTAATGTGCATATTTTATTATTTATCAACACATTTATGTAAATACCTGAAGAAATATCGTACTTGGTGGCAATTGTTTCAAAAATGTATCTAATTATTCATTTTTCTGTGTGAATACTTCAACAAATTCTCTATAATAGAAAAATATTAATTGTAAACTAGATGTATTTCTGTTGAATTTATAAGTAAAAGATTTGTTTGTAACAATTTCTGACAAAACTACCTGTATGAACTTCATGGAGTAAAATCTTGTGATTTTGAGCTACCCTTCGTATGCTGATGGAAATGAAATGACTTATGTTAGTATATTAGGGGCGGCCAAAATAATTCTTGCTCACACTCGAGAAAACTGTCGGGCCGGCCCTGGACAAATACAGAGTCTTTTTCGTTTTGGATGTTTGGTGGTAAAATATATAAAATTTGAGAGCGGATCCTAGAGACGGCCCTGTAATATATGTGTGGGGATCCACATTATATAATTGTTTTTAAGGTTCTTCGAACAATGCCGCGGAGAATGGAATAAATATAAAAAAGAAGGGACATTATTGTGTCCAAGTGAGATCACAGACTGTGATGAAGAGAGAGAGAGAGAGAGTGAAGAGGGAGGGGAATGGAGTTCGCTTCCAATACAATACTTCACGAGGTGACGACGAGATGAAAAATACAAGCTAAAAGAAAAATGAATTTGATTTGGTTTGTGAACGACGGAATTTCCCAGTTTTTCAACCATCTCTGCTCGTTTCCTGAGAGACGCTTTTCTCTCCTCTTTTTACCCGAGTTGAATGAAGGCCGTAGAGGGGAAAAATGAACAGCGTTTCAGACTCCGAAAAACTACACCTACATAAAAAGCCTCAAACTCACCAGAATGGCTGCTGGTTCTTATATAATTCTGATGCTTCTCTCAGATTCGTCGTAGCTTAATAGAATCGCTCCTACAATCATTCCACAACTAACTGGAGCGATAGCAATGTTAAGCTTCATGCCCCGTAATAGAGTAAATCTAAGCATAATTCGGTGCCTTACAATTCCATCCACCTTTATTTCCATCTCGCAGGGGCGGCCCTAGACTAGCTGCCAGCAGCTGGGACCCTAGGCGAACCATGGAATTGGCACCCCCAAACCTCAAGGGCAGATATACTATCGGCGCCAAAAGTTGGTAGACTCGAGTTTGAGGCTAAATATCTCGAAAACGGCTACAGGGATTGGGTATAGGACAATTCGGCGCGGCCGATTCGGCGACGGGACAGTTCGGCGCTGGGACAGTTCGGCGCCAGCAAGACGAATCCAACCACAAACCTCTCAACTCAACTCGGGGGGAGAATATAGAAAGTATTTAACCCCCAACCACTCAATTCAACCGGGCGGGAGGAAATAGAAAGAATCTAACCACCAACCTCTCAACCAAACCCAGGGGAGCAAACGACGAATCCATCATCCAACCACTCAACCCAACCCGGGGGAGGAAATAGAACGAATCCAACCCCCAAGCACTCAACCTAACCCAGAGAGAGGAAATAGAAAGAATCCAACCCCCAACATCTCAACTCAACCCGGGGGGAGGAAATAGAACGAATCCAACCCTCAATCATTCAAAACAACCCGGGAGCAGGAAATAGAACGACTCCAACCGCTCAACCCAACTACAGTGGAACCTCGGTTTACGAACGACTCTGTTTACGAACAATTCGGTTTACGAACAAAAATCCCGACGAAAAAATGCTTCGGTTTGCGAACAGAATTTCGGCTTACGAACAGGCAGTCACGTGCTCCACGGACTGACATCTCGGCGCGCCGCTGCGCAAAACCCCGGACAGACGCACCGGCGCTGGCGCCCTTGAGTCTGAGAAATGAGAAGGTATTAGTTTCGCGGTAGCGTTCACTCAGGATAGATTGCTTTTGGAGTGCGTCGTATTTATTGGACTGCTGCTCGAGTGAGTTTTATATTGTTTTTGTATACGTGTTGCTATTGTTTCAAAGTTTAATTTACACTTAATTAAATTATCTTTTTAGACCACCATGAAGCCAAAGAATGATGAAAGTAAATTGAAAAGAAATTAAAACACGATAGAGGTAAAAAAGAAATTATATCTAAATATGAAAATAGTGTTCGTGTCTCGGATCTTGCCACGCAATTTGGTGTAGCGAAATCATCGATCTGTACTATACTAAAAAAGAGAGACGATCAAGAAAGCTGATGTCGCGAAAGGAGTAAAAGTTATTAGTAAACAAAGACCAAAATTGATTGACGAAGTGGAGAAATTGCTGTTGATTTGGATAAACGAGAAACAGTTAGCTGGTGATAGTATTTCTGAAGCTCTAATTTGTGCAAAAACGAAACGATTACATGATGACCTTTTAATAACAAACCCTGGTACGAGTACTTATACTGAACTGTTCAAAGCTAGCCGAGGATGGTTTGAGAAGTTTAAGAAGAGAACTGGAATACATAATGTAAATAGGCATGGAGAGGCTGCAAGCTCAGACCAAGAACTACTAAGAAATATGTACAAGAATTTAATGACTATGTAAAAGCTGAGAGTTTTCTTCCCCAGCAAGTATTCAACTGTGATGAAACTGGCCTATTTTGGAAAAAATTACCAAATAGGACCTACATCACTCAGGAAGACTTTGCCTGGACATAAGCTAAAGAAGGACCGGCTGACTCTTTTACTATGTGGAAATGCAAGTGGGGACTTCAAGGTCAAGCCATTGCTTGTCTACCACTCTGAGAATCCGAGGGTGTTTAAGAAAAATAATGTAATGAAAAGTAAACTGTTTGTTATGTGGAGGGCTAATAGTAAGGCTTGGGTAACCAGGCAACTGTTCATTGAGTGGATCCATTAAGCCTTTGCCCCAAGCGTGAGAAAATACCTCCAAGAAAACGAATTGCCACTAAAATGCCTTCTTGTGATGGACAATGCTCCTGCTCATCCTCCAGGCTTGCAAGACGAGTTGTTTGAGGAGTTTGGTTACATCACAGTGAAGTTCCTGCCCCCTAACACGACTCCTCTAATCCAGCCTATGGCCCAGCAGATCATTTCAAACTTTAAGAAACTGTACATCAAGGAATTATTTCAAAGGTGTTTCGAAGCAACCTCTGACACAGAATTAACACTCAGAGAATTCTGGAAAAAACATTAGAATATCCTCCATTGTTTAAGTTTCATTGACAAAGCCTGGGGGCTAGTGACTCTCAGAACTATGAAATCAGCCTGGAGGAAATTGTGGCCAGACTGTATATCTGGCATTGAGGGCTATGAGACTGAGTCTGTTGATATTGTCGATGATATTGTATCTATAGGCAATAGGATTGGATTAGAAGTTGATAATGTTGATGTGGAGGAGCTAGTGGAGGACCACAGCAATGAACTCACTACGGAAGAACTGGAACAGCTTCTTAATGAGCAGCAAAAGACGGTGACAGAGGAAATATTATTTTCAGAGACTGATGAACGAATGGAAGATGTTCCTAGGTCCACGATCCACGAAATGTGTGCGAAATGGAGTGAGGTACAAAGTTTTGTGGAAAGATATCACCCCGATAAAACTTTATCAAATCGGGTTATAAATCTGTTCAATGATAATGTCATGTCTCATTTCCGCAACATTATAAAAAGCAAGAAGAAACAAATCTCATTGGATAGGTTTTTAGTGAGACAGAAACCTGATGAACTTCAAGCACCCGATGTTTTCATGAAAGGGGACTCCCCTTCCAAACAATAACTACTTTACTATTTTGTAAGATAAGTTGAAATAAAGTTTGTTTTTACGTTTATTCTTTTTGTTTTATTACTTCCAATTCCTTTTCAGTTAAAACTATGAATTTCCATTGTTTTGTATAGGATTTCAAGCATGAAGTAGAAAATAAAGATAATAAAGGGCCATTTTCTTGGGGTCTTGAACGGATTAATCCATTTTACATTGATTCTTATGGGAATAATTGTTTCGGTTTACGAACAACTCGGTTTACGAACAGTTTTACGGAACGAATTAAGTTCGTAAACCGAGGTTCCACTGTAAAAGTTGCTGCTTTTTCCTCCAGGCGCCGAATCGTTCCGGCGTCGAATCGTCTCGGCGCCGAATTGCCCCGTCGCCGAATCGGTCGCGCCGAATTGTCCCATTCCGCCAGGGATTTTGGTGAAAGGCATATCAGCGTGTAGCTTGTTTAATGCCGCGTTGAATGAGGGTAGTTTTGAATCTTTCGAAGGGCACGTTTTTAGGGTGAGAAGGAAAAATTACCTCATTTTTAGAGCTCTGAGACGGAAGGCGTCACTTTGCTGGTTCATAATTACGAAACGGTTCCTTCGATTGCAACTAAATCTTTAAATAATGTGAAGCATAGTCTTATTATTATGTGTGCATGATTTTAAATTGGCATCTTTATTCGTTTGCGATATTTTATTTAATTTATGAGACCAAGTATTAAGCTGTGAGACATGCTACGCACACTGTTGGCTTCGTCTTGGGCTTTGTATAACGAATCAATTAATTTCATGAGCCTAAAATGAACGGAATATTTTATAGTGATTTTTATAATAGTTGAAGTTAGTGAGGGAGGGAGAGAAGGATGGGCCTGCCGCATCTGCTGGGAGTCTACAAACTTTTGGCGCCAATAGTAGGCTGACAATGAGGTTTTTAATAAATTGGGAAACATATTGTCCCTTTTTTCTTTTAATGTTTTTAAGCGTTTTTTAAACATAGGTTTAATTATTTGGCTTGTTCGTCCATCCCTTTGTCCAACCAATGTTTCTGAGATCAGATTAAATAGAGACACGAAATTTTCGGAATAGATTTGTACACAACAGTTAAATAATATTTCACTCCAATTGCAAATAAAACTAGATTAATAATGTTAATTATAATTTTAAGCGCATAAAAAACGCTATGTATTCGGTTGTCTGTTCGTCCGTTCAAACAATAGCTCTAGAATCCTGCAACTTGGAGAAGCTAAGTTTTCAGGGTAGATCAACCTATATGAGGGTTATACGTGGAATAAATTTCGTAGGTCTATGATCATCTGCTGGGAAGTAATCGAAGTCTTTTTCCAATCTCTTAGTTTCAATTCTACCACCCATAAGAAAAGTATGAAATGGGTGCTGGACATTAAAAATTAGCATTTTTAGCCTACTTTCCAAAAATGGATGACAAAAATTCCAGAATTACTATAGTTAAAAGAAAAGTGCGATCTTAAATAGTTGTAACTCATTGCAGTTCATAGAAGTATTTAGTTCATAGTAAGTTACTACACAATTTCCTTTAATGGTAAATTGGTTGTTCATTCGCGCTTTATTGTTTTTACGCGTTAAAAAGAGTTAGTAAAATTGTTCAATTATTAAGTTAAATTCAATAAGTTTTAAATAACAGACAATGTTCTTAAATATTTCAAGTAAATTTCTGCTGATTCTTCATACGTTATATCTCTTTATTTCGATTTCCCTCTTATTTTCAGAAAATATTTGGATAATAATAGTTATTTAGACAATATAATTAAAACAAAGATAATTTTCTAAAACACTGATTTGATTGCGCATGAAAGCCAACCCAGATCATAGCAAATTTTACTGATTTTTCATATCGAAATATATCTATGGAATACTTTTATGAAGATCCCGTCATTTTTGACGGGCAATTTGCTAATATAAAGACAATATTTTATTTGTCCAACATACTTCGATATTATTACAAAAAATAAAGTCCTCCTTGTAAGGCTGTAACCACTTCGGGTGCAGACTTGCGGAGCGAGGACACAAGTACCGAGTCACTACTATATAGCACTCACAACTCTAAAATGAGTACATATATGGCTACTGAGTCGCTGAGCAGTCAAGGAGAATCATGGGGGTATTTCCCTTACATCCTAAATCATAAGCATGGCTAACGTGCGGCTTTTGTAGAGTCCTATTACAGTTCATTTGGAGCCTAATGCAGAAATGTTAGCTATCCCTGTCATAGAAGGGTTTCCCCAGCTTCAAATATTCCACGTGTCCCCCATTCTTGAGTAGGAATTGAAGTCATTTATTTGTTTCTAGAATATGTTTACAGAACTCAAGAGTAGCCTCACCTACGAGGGCGGAAACAGAAAATTCTCAAGAAAGAGGCCATAGGTCTCATTCAACAGGAGCGATTCTCCTCTCGGATACGCAACTGGCAACGATCGCAATTTGGGTATCTCTCGCTCTGCAAGATTTGTTTGCCTTTCTCAGGAAGAGCTAATCTGTGGCGTGAATTCTAGAAAGTGTACCGAATAGGTCAAAGAGTGCATCTTGGAGTGGAAGACTGTAACTTCCAAACGGAGATGCAATCGACAGTGCAGTACAGGAACAGGGTGGGCGCATAGTAACTGAATATATTTATACCTGTATACCTCACAAGCGAAATATACAACACGTTTGTATCTTTATCTCTCAAATAAAACCTACAAGTAGACTCACTCAACACTCGCCAATAATTTATCAATAAAAAGGGAAATGGGAGAACCGCCGACAATCTTTTGAGCGCCCCTTGATTTTCGGCGCCCCGATGCCTCGTTTACCTCGCTTACCTCCTACGTCCGGCCCTGATTATTGAGGTTCGGTAGGCCCGACAGTCAGAGATACGTTATTTTTTTGCAGTGCAGCGCGTATGAATCATATTGACTTGAGGCCCACTTCGGGGTTTCAATGCGTTAAAAAAATCCAATTTTAAAGAAGTCTTGAGTCTGGAAGTCTCGAATGAAAATTTCCCGGTACTGGAAACAAGAAAAATTCTGAAATTTCCCGGAAAATTTTTGTCGAGAATTCTCGGACTAGATTCACTACTCACGATGCACTTAGCCAGCGACGCCGAACGAGAGCGAATAGAACAGAACCTCTCTCTTCAATATTAGCTTTTTCATTCTTTCTCTTTCTAGCTCACCTGTTTCAAAAGATGATGCGGCAGGCGTAAACAGCGCACTGTTGACAATGTACAAAAATTTGTCTTAAATTAACAAAATTACATGCCATGCTAATAGATTCTCAGAAACGTAGAGAAATGAATTATAGTTCATACTCCCTTCGTAGGCGCACAGGAATAGAAATCATGACATATTCGTTATTTTATTTAAAAAAATCTTTTTCGTTTTTGTAATTCGATTTTTTCCCTCGAATATGTCGCCCTAGGCGACCGCCTAGTTCGCCTATATCTTCGTTCCGTTAATAGTCAAGGAAACAGAACGATATGAGACGACAAACAAAAATCCTTCTAATAAAACAAATCGAATTTACCCCCTTCTTACACATAGATCTCCAACGCGAAGAAAATTGAGAAGAAACTACGGAGCGGAGCGGTGACGACGGTGCGACGCAATCATCGTAAATCAATTGAATCCGTCAGGTACTCAACTTACTATTTCCAAAGAAATAATTCTCGTGTATCCTTGAGCGAGCGCTTTTTCCGAGTTGGATGTTCAATTTGCTTCGTTGTGGTGATAAATGTAAGTTGGGGATATCAGTGTCTGCGCACGAAATCGTTTCGAGATGAGGAAACTTTTATCTTGTTTCAGCCCTGTGGATGTCAACTGGAAATTGAAAACCGAGGCCGCGGTAGTGGGGTAACTAGGAGCAGAAGGGCCCGCGGCAGAATGTTAATCGCGACCCCTCTCTCTGTACCCTCTCAACCAACAAATACATATGTTCAACCAAAACTGAAACCCATTGTCAAGCCTGTCAAGCTGTATTTATTAATCATTTGTCAGAATATGTTGAAAAGGTTATACCTTTTAAATTACTCTGTCCAAAAATAATGGTTAACTGGAAATTCATGCAGAAAGTAGGATTAAAAAGAGAAATCTTTAAAAATCATAATTTCTTCTGCATTTGGAAAAATTCGAGGGCCTCCCAGGAGCCCGTGATATTTAGCCAGCCTATTGTTGCGCCACTGGTCTCCGGTCACAGGCGAATCAGGTTTCTAATAATTGATTAAAAGCACGGAAATAATCCAGTCGATGATTCACCAAACTTGACGAAAGAAACAACAACACGTTTCCCGCTGCGTCAATTCGGCCCATGGAAGTTGAAACGAACGTGTTCCTTTAGCACAGGGGTCACCAAACCTTTTATTGAAAGGGCCACATGAGGCTTCATGATCCAATGTGCGGGCCACATACGGCATTTCAAATGGATTGATCGGGCCGCGTGAAAATTTCAAAGAGCAAGTTTTGAGAATTTTTTTCGATTCTGTAATACGTAATTTGCTTATATTAAAAGTGGATTTCACCCAAGCACTCGGAAAATGTCGTTTAGATATCATAAATGATATCTAATGAATACTCTTGCTGATAAGGCGGGCCGGATCAAATCAATGCGCGGGCCGGATGTGGCCCGCGGGCCGTAGTTTGGGGACCCCTGCTTCAGCATTACTAATGTGAAATTTAAAGCAAATTTTACAAAAAGATATCAATAAAAAGGAAGCTTGGGTATTTTACTCGTAATTTGACTTCCTACATTACACATTCGCTTCAAGCAACAATTCAACAACGACCGGCCAGATTTTGACTAAGCTGAATTGGATCATTAAAAACAATAAAACTGCGCTTTTATTGTATGATATACGACGAATCACCTCAAATTAATTAGAAAAATTCTTCAAGTTCAGCCGGAATGAAAGTGTTTTAGTACCTATGAGAAATGCCCGCAAAAATTTTCCTCCGTCGATAAAAATATACTACATGCCGACACAAATGCGCCGAACATATTCGTTGTGCCCAAGAAAAGCGACATTCGCACAAATGCCCGCGGAGGCGCGTTTCGCTACATCGATCGAATTCGCACTACCGCCGAGCGAGCGACTCGTACGCGTCACCGCCAGATCGACAGCTGAGTCGATAGTTTTTCGTCCGAGGCTGACGCTATTATTACAAGACATCACGAGAGGCCCACAAATCAATGGACCCACGCGTATCGCGACGTGAAGCTCGTTTGTTGCTTCTCGGAGTGGCGGATCGTTCAGTGGCAGAGAAATTGGGTTTTTGTCTTCGGCGCAAAAGTGGGCGGGACGGAAGGGAAGGTCGGTTGGGAAAGAGTTCGTAAGCGGAGGAAGGCAAAAAAGGGAGGAGAGAGGCTGATTTCACACCGGTTAATCAAGACAAGACGAGAAAAAACAAGATTAGGCGAGAAAACACAAGATTAGACGATAGAAGATGAGATTAGATGAGACAAAACGAAACACCTTTTTCACGCTGATTCGTCATTTGGAGACAAGATGTCATACGATGTAAATTTACGCCCGCAGTTATGATAATTGGAAGGGACACGCAAGAGATGCTGTGTTCCCCTCGTATAATTGAACGGAAACCAGTGGACCAAACTGAACCTTGGTCAAACTGTTCGTAATATTTCTATTATGGCGCGCCTTTGCCTCGGGTAGCAAATAGCTTCCCGTCCCTACGTGAGCAGCATATTCGTCCAAATCTGACATTTATGCACAAAAGGCAATCAACCCGACAACTTCCGAAGAACCAACAAGCAGGTTTGCCTGGGACTATCTAACAAAAACAGAGCATTCTGCTATCTTGATGGTAAGATTAATGCGTGATAAGACACGTATAGGCAAGTGATTTTGTTTTGTATGGTTAGTGTGAAATTCCAGCCGCAAAACTATAGTTTCTATTCTATAAAACGCTGTCTCATCTTTGCTAAGCGCGTCTTGTTTTGTCTTGAGTAGCAGGTGTGAAAGCAACCTTAACCAAAAAGGTTGGGGGATTGAGAAGACGAGAAGGGAAAGAGGCGGCAAAAAGTGTGCATAGGGATCACAAATGGAATAAGAGGGAGAGAGATACAAAGCCAAAGACGCATCCAAACGGAAAGAAACCATACCTTATTTTAGGTGAAATTGTTCCATGTTTAAATTAAAGGAGAGAGAGAGAGAGAAAGCTGGAGAGGCAGTGAACTTGCCGAACAATGCATCTCGGGAATCGCAACGTTACGGTCTACGTCCGCCGTTATCTCCATTCTCATTAATCTTCCACACACATCGTTGTAGAACTTATATCACTACTAGCTAACCCGCGCAGAACATCTGCGCGCTAGCCAAACTATAATATATGAAACAAATTAAACCTTTTTTTAATTAAAACAGCTATATTTTTGTTTACATTAATAATTTTAATATGCGATGCGCTTATGTGTGTGAAGTTATATACGATATATATCGCTCAAATACGATATCGAGATAAAAAAGAAGCATCTAATGTTTTTTCCAAAAATAAGCGTACCGTACATTCGAAGCGATATAAGCGCACCCACCGCACAAGGATTAGTTTAAAAAATTTCTTTAAAAACACAATTTTCTATGTCATGATTTTCTGACACAATCGTTATAGATTCGAATGATCTTACTCTCGAGAGACCCACATACAATTTGTCCATGGCTAAATACTGGTTTTTGAAGGTGAAGGCAAATTTTATCAAAAGTCTGTCCCTGCGACTTGTTGATAGTCATAGAATAATCTAATCTTACTGGGAATTGTTTTTTCTTAAATTTAAAAGGCATGTTTGTGTCTGATGGGATGAGTGAAATTCTTGGTATGAGAATAGTTTCAGAATTATCTAAATCTATAACTCTTGCTTCGATTATGTTACGTTGTAGTCGTGTAACTGTGAGTCGTCCCCCATTACACACAGGCCTTTCGAAGGTACTAAATTTCTGAGTAACATGATCACAGCGCCTGGTTTCAATCTGTTTGTGCGGAGGCATTCCAGTTGATCTGTCGTACCCTCACGATTGTAGTTCAAGTGAAGCGTAACGTGTTGCTCTTGAAGCCATTACTTTTATTCTGAGCAAACAATTTAAATATTAACTTCATTAATTAATATATATAGTTTCATATAAGCATTATCTAAATGGTTTTAACTTTATATAGCATGATACAGTATTTCAATGCGATATACAGAAGCTATTTATCTCGTTGCTAGAGATATTGAGCAAATAAACATTAGACATTGTTTATTCGGTTGCGATATTAATACGGAAAAGTATTATAACGTATTAGGTACTTCCAAAATGGCAAATATTTTGTTTTTATTTAAATTGGCATAGTTCTACTAATTCTAATACCACGTTTAAGTATATATCACCAAATAATTATATTTCATCAGTACGTACCAACGTATTTTTTTAATAAACATTTAATTTAGTCCAAATTAATGAGAATACACTTGAAATGCGAGCAATTTCCGACAGAAGACGAAAAAAGACTGTAAGAATAAAAAACTTGATCATTCTTCTTTTAAAATATGCAGGTCCGAGGTTTGTATGTCAATTTGACGAATTTATATAAGCAAATGAACGACAGCCGATACGTTTCAGTTTCAGCTGTTTATATATCCTGTTGCTTAGCAATACAATGTCATTGTGTGCCACGTACCGCCTAAGCGTTTTATTATAATAGATAGATTCTCAAAAGGAAAAATGAAGTATAACGTCCATATCACGAATTTTCGATTATTCGAAGTTGGTATTTCCCAGTCCGTATTCAAATAAATTAAAATGACTTTCTGCAACTCGAGCTTATTCTACCTTTTCTCGAGATTCGAGTTATGGGGGTTGTGCTGTTTGTATATTCAAGTTTGCTATTTCTCAGAATATCCATTATTAAAATACTTGGCGCAGGTTTTTCGATTTTTATAGTTCATAACTTTGATGCTATCAAATATGTTTCAAGACAAATGGATTAAGTTTAGCAATTTTCTCTATACACATTGGGATGCATACTTTAATCAATACGTTCACTCAACAAGTGTAAGTTTTAAAATTACGTATTGAGTTTTTAATGGCGAGATTCACGCCAGAAAATATAAAATTGACAAAAGCTCCGTGACGCGCTCGGCCAAATTTACTCTCTTCGAATGACACATAATGAACCACGAGATTGGAAAGGGTTGGCGAAGGGATAAGTGGAAATGGTCTTTGATGCATCCACGTCCTGTTCTGTGCGGAAGGGTGAGGCGAGCAAATCGATTTAGTCAGGGAGGGAAGAGGTTTGGGCGTCAACTAGGAAATATCCATAGCAGCTCAAACGCACGTAGTCGATTCATGTAGGCGTGATGTGACCAAGGATGTCACGTTTAAAATCACTTCCAGAAAAATATTATATACTTTTGAAAAAAAAAACGTTTACGCCGAATAGTTCTAGTAACTTAGAAATTTCTTTGTAAGTCCTCCATTATCCGTGTAATGATATCGAAAATAAAAACAGAACAACTTATCTAGTGATGTTCAACCATCAGAAACCGTTATTTTTTTGAGGGTGGTTTGAAATATTCTCAAATATTACTTGCGAAACCAAATAACTAGCTAATAGTATTATTCGTGAAACGTTCCTTAAAAATTCAAACGAACGGAACTTGTCCAAATCATGACATACATACGCGGTATATTGATAATCGAATGAAAATGATAAAAAAAACATTATCACCTTTTCGAAGCACAAGGATAGACTTGTCCCGTCGGATAAGAAAACTTACTAGTTTACGCACTCGTTCCGGATGCAACCAACCGTACTTATTACACATCCGGCGCTGCTAAACCATAAACCCCTCACGTCGTGCTCCCCTATTTTCCATCGGAGGGCGGATGGAGAGGTTTTGGGTGCGTCCACTATAATTAGAATTAATCATCAAATAGAATCGATCGCCTGACGTAACCATGCATCACATCCCAGCTTCCCGCCCTCTCCCCCTTTACGCCTATCTCGTCCACCCCTCAAATACGTTAAGAACATACTTGGGCATGATTCCTTCCTCCGTTAGTCCCTGCGGCGCTCCAAAGTTGGCGCCACCGCCCGACGAACCGGGGGGGGCGCCGCCCCCGGCCGTCCCCGGAACCACGATGACGTGTTGAGAAGCTGCCGCCGTCGTGGTTCCCGCGGGTGCCGCCGACTGGTGGAGGCGCTGCAGCGAGCGCTGGCTCAGCGGCGACTGCTGCTGATACTGCTGCAATTGCTGCTGCTGCAGCCCCTGGAGGTGGGCGTGTTTCGTCTGCTGCTTGTGGCGGGAGAGGGCGAAGAAGAGCGCGAGTATGGCCTTGAGGTTGCCCTCGCGAATCTCCGAGGCGGTGACGGCGCAACCGTTGCAGTCTGTCGAGACGCCGAGGGCGTAAGCCACCGATAGGCACGATCTGATGTTGTCCACCTGAAGGAGAGAGAGGAATAAAGGACGTTTTTATTTGTTTATTTTTTAGAGGCGGTCTCTCTCTATCATGAGATGCATAAAAAGGAGTGACACTATTCTGCTATACTCTTCCACGTATCGCACGCACGTCCGTGACTCGGAGGAAGGACGTCCAATCATGCGGTCGCATAACCCCCCCTCCTTCCTTCGGTATATCTCGGTCGTTCCCAGAGAGAGGTGGAGGAGGAGGTATGGTGCCGACGTGATTGTTTCCTTTGAGAGACTCGTCACGCTAGGACTCGAAAGAAAATTTGAATGTCGGCGGAGGAGCTGGCACTCCCTAAAGAATAAAATGGGGGTCGAATTCTGTTTTCGTTATTCGAATCACTTTTTTTGAAGGAGATGACTCGAGCGGTAATTCGTGTCGCGCCCTCGCGGTGAACTAATTCGACGCTAGGAAAACGTCGAATGATAAAGGCGACCTTTTAAGGGGGCGTTATGAAAGTTGTAACATAATACAAATTTATTTAAGCTGACATTTAGGTTACCTCTGAAAATAATCTCACCAGGAATATTCGATCAAATACTGATACTCAGCCCAATTATAACAAAAGTGGAAAATTTTTGAATTTATTAAAATGAAACATTTAAAACAAGTCAATTGATTTAATAGGAAAATCATCACCAAACCAAATATCTGCGTAGAAATACCGATTTAAAACTTTCGTTGGACACGGTTCTCGTAGTAGAACATTTTAAATTATTCATTCCGCAAACATTGCATTGCTTTCAAATAAAAGTTTTCTTTCCGTATATGAATTCTTGAACTCTACTGAATTTTTCTCGATAATTACCTCGATCCTTACTCAAATGTGAATTACACCGATTTCCTGTTAATGATGTTCAAAAATATTTTAATATTAAGATATCTATCATGTTAAAGTATGCGTTACGGGCCCTAATTAACAAGACCATTTCAAAAAATAATGAAATTCTTTTGGAAATAGGCCGCCAAAAAAGGTGTAATGAACTCTTTTACGATGTGGTTCAGCGAGCCAAAAAGAGGCAAACAACCTTAATTTAATTTGACGAAGAGCTTTGTTCATGGACATATGAGCAATTAAAGCTGCGTGATGTACTTGACATTTTCTCTTTGGAAAGCACAGAGCCATTTGCCCTTTTGTAAGATATAAAATGAAAAAACATATTTATGCATCTATGTACGTACGTATGTAGCATGTTTTTAATATTAAATATATATAATTAAACAATTTCACATGCTTAGGGAATAAAATACAATTTCTCAAATTTATGAAGCTACTAGTAGTTAGCCAATTACGTGCATTTACCTAATTATATAACGCCCCAGAGAATAAAATTTATCCTGAATCTATGAAATCAACGGCTGCTCGTTCGAACGCTAAATCTTCAGGGAAAATCCATTTTCTCCTTTCGAGCCTTATGAGCATACATATAATAGGCCATAGGCAAAATGAAAACCCATCCATTCGTCATTTTCTCTATCTGTTAAAGAGAGAGGGAAGGTATTCAGGAACCGGTTCCCGCCCCGCGCTACATCACGTCGTTTGCAATAATTGATTAAAGCGGGCTACACATTACTTCAGAGAGAATTGAATACGTGCATCTATGACTACCTCGTCTGCATCCTTCAGATGAAATCGAAGGTACGACATCCACGACATTCGCCGCGATGTTTTTCCCCTCCTTTCGATTGGGCGCATCGTGTAGCCATGAAACGCTTCAGTAAACCAAAGTAGCCATAACAGTGGCCATTAATCGGTCTGCCACTATTCTAATAAGAAATTAGAATCAATGAGCGGTGAACAACAATAGAATGAAATCGACGACAAAGGATCACCGAATCGCCACTCAGGGGGGGGGTCACTTTCATAGCTTGAATTCACATAACCCAGGAGTTAAATAGGAGTGTGAAGTGATTTAATCGCGCATAAATTCAATATTAAAAACATGCTATACATACACACCGCATTTATCCGAATATAAGAGGAGTTATTTTTCCTATTATCGCATCTGAAAAAAAGAAGCGTAGTCTTATATTCGCGCAGGTGACTGAAAATTCTGCGAATGAATCGTCGTCTTATAATCAGGTAATTATTTTTTCCCTCTACAAATACATAGCAATTTTTGGGAAATCGTCTTATATTCTTCGCGGCGGCCGAGCATTCAACAAAAGAACGTTGAAGGAATAAAAATTGAAATTTTCGAAGTTTCGCCGCTTCCCTCGTCAACTTAAAACGTAACGGAGTTCACCAATCGCGGCATCCTCTCGATTGTGCCCGAGTTTCCGCCAGAGCACGCCCTCCGACGTTCTTCTGCTCAACCTCGCGGCTTTTTTCGTCCCTACCGAATCCGAGGATCTACTAGTATGTTGCGAGGGAAGACAGGCGGTATAAATAGCGCAAACCGCTTCCTCGGTGGACATGCGCAGTAATTCGGAGCAGCATACTTCTTTCCACCAGATAAAAAGCTCATCTCGGGGGCGGGACGGGTAGGCAACGGAATCGCCAATTACGTGGGAGGACGAACACAGAAGGGGCTGGACGGGGGAGAGAGGGTGGGGGAGAGAAGGTGGGGGAGAGAAGGTGGGGGAGAGAAGGTGGGGGAGAGAAGGTGGGGGAGAGAGGGTGGGGGAGAGAGGGTGGAGGAGAGAGGGTGGAGGAGAGAGGGTGGGGGAGAGAGGGTGGGGGGAGAGAGGGTGGGGGAGAGAGGGTGGGGGAGATAGGGTGGGGGAGAGAGGAGGAAAGGGGGATGAGAGGGGAGAAGTGTGATGGATTGGAACGAGGGAGAGAGTTTGAGGAGATCTGGAATCCGGAGAAAGGAAAGAGAAGAGACGTTGAAAGAACTCGGAGAAAGGGGTAGAGCATGAAACGCTGCGCGACAAAGGCTCTCACACAAACCTCAACTCGGGCCTACAGTCAGTAGACTGGAGTCGTAAAAATAATATCAAAAGAATACATTAGTATTCTCTTCAAAGGAACGGTCGGAAGAATTACCTCACGGCAGCAGCACTTTATGCGGGTCACAGAAATAGGTTATCTCAAGAACTAGTTTTTCGTGACGAAAGGACGACAATGGGATGGACAATATAATGTTCTGGGCGTTCGGTTTCATTCGGTCAATTGAGATTTTATTCCTCATGGAAATCGAGTATGAATATGACCTTTCGCGTACGATTGTTGTTTTGAAAATTGGATTTCACGTGACCAAAGATCAGCATAGCTTGGCGCGAATTAATTGATTTATTTTAAAAAACGGTTTGATTGAAATAATGTTGCTGAAATGCTCATTGGTTAATTCAGCTGTTTCTTTGCTATAGGTTGTTCCCATAACATTTATTTAAATCAAATCTGACTGCGGCTACTTTGATGCTGAAAAGCTCACTGATTAATTCAGCTGTTTCGTTGCTATGGGTTGTTCCTGTAACAAAGTAGCCGCTGTCAGAAGTAATTCATGTAGAAATAACTAAAAAAGATAGCGCTAATTTTTAACTGTAGCCAATAATAATAGACCATACAAAACTGTCGATATAAGTTTTCCTGTAATTTCAATAATTTAACGATTTACCCACACTCAAAAAGCAGAATTATTTTTATAAATAGTGTTTTATGGCCATTGAAGATATCTAATAGCATGGCAAGTACATACAAACATTTTTTTAATTTTCGATACTTAACTGCTTATTCTGGAATTTGTTTCAGACATAAGATTAGCTCGATAATTCACTAGTGAGCGCTTAAAACGTTTACCAACGAATGTAAACAGAAATTCATATGGCAGCGTGCACATTAATTGCTTTGGTATTCACAAGAGACGGCGCATTTAACCGACAACATCACCGACTCTTTAACGGGACGGAGTTCGCTCGGAGCTTGTTTGGGAAGACCGAGAGGAATTCGAGGAAGCCCTCGCTTAGGTGAACGGGTTGAAGAATCCAGGGTGTGTGGAAGAAGGGAAGCAGACCTAAAGGGAGTCGAGGATAAGGAGATAGGGCGGGCGAGGAAGCATAAAGGAAGGTATGGAGCCCAAAGAAAGCGAAGGAGAGGAAGAGAGCGAGAGGGTTATAGGATGGGTGCGGGAGGAGAGGGAATGGGGTGGAGTGGAGGCGTGGTCGGAGCTGGTAAATGAAGAAGGAAGGACAGCTGACGGGGCACCCTCCCCAGCAGCCACGGCTCTCGCAGGTTTACAGTTTCACTTCCGCCCATGTGCCACACCGCGGAAGGACCTACGCCACTGGAACAGTAGTCGATGAGGATGAGGGGGGAGGAGGAGAGGCGTGGGGGAGGGCGAAAAGGTGTGGCGGCTTTGATGCTGTGGCATGCGTTCCAGGTTGAGTGAGAGAGGGAGAGAGAATAGGGTGGAGGAAGACGGGAGGTGGAAGAGGAGAAATTAATAGCCAGGTGGGGTGCGATAAATGCGATTATGTCAGTTCGCTTAAGGCGTTGAAATTGCGCGAGTTTTCGACGGGAGGATCTGAGTCTCGAGGCGCCCGCAAGACGGTCGTTATTGGGAAATGGTCGCCGTAGGAAGGCAGCTCGGGTGTGGAAACCTCTTTACAACATCTTTTGAGGCGGCAGGCAATGAGAAGATCGATGAAAATTGCGGTAAAATTAAATTAAAAATAATTAGGCTTAGCGTTAAAATTTCCTAGCGCCTTGCCTTATGTGCTGCTTCGCTTGAAAAACAGACCATTAAAATATTATTGATAACAGCAAACCCTACTGCCGCGTTACTTCTTAAAAAATAATATAAACTTCCAGACTTACTCCCGACATGCGTTACTCGAGTTTTATGTGTTCAATACAGTTGTTTGAGAGTTGCTAAAATATTTATTCATTGCGTAAAAAATGCACTGCGAGTATACATTTAGAAAACTGAATGCTAAAACGAAAAAAATTATATACTCGCGTCCCTTGTGGCAGTTTTTCAAATGAATTTTGATAAACGTTTATCTAAACGCTAAACTAAACCCTCTGAATGAAAAAATAACATACGCCATATGTTGATTTTGCAACGGAATACCTTGGTACACACTGTTTATCTTATATTATGAGTCATTTTCAATATCGAAGGTGTCGAAAGCTTAGATATAGATAGCGGCAAATATATTCGTCCTGAAGAAAACATTATCACTTGTTATCATCGGTGGGTAAACTACTTAAGCCATAAAAGTTTATAATAAACGCGATGCATTTCGCCCACTAAGTGGGCATCTTCAAGGGCGAACTTCTCTCGACAGTGACTGAAAGTCAACAAAGATGCCCACTTAGTGGGCGAAATGCATCGGGTTTATTATAAACGTTTATGGCTTAAGGAGTTTTCCCACGGATGATAAATCGAGCCATAAGTTAATCAAGCCAACAACCGTTATTATCACTTGTGAAAATACACCAATACGTTAATAGACGTGCAAAACGGAGCGGAGAAGCAGTATCTTTTAATACGCACTAACATACGCAATAGGGACTGCGATTCCGGCGGATTTTTTTAACATCAGGACTTCGGGATTCGAAATTCCCAATCCCGAGATCCCGATCTAGTTTTATCACAATTTTATAAAATAGTTAAAGATAATTACAAACAAATATGATATCCTTGCAAGAGATGGAAGCGCGTTCTCTTAAAAACTATTGGCACTATTTTTTGCCTCCCCCTTTAGGGAGGGGCCAACCTGCACCGCTGGAATGCACGTAGGGTTGATACGTTAAAAGGCGAATCTCAGAGCAAATGTTACTAATATATAGTGAATATTTGAAAATCCCGAAATCCCGGGGTTTTCTAACAAGTAAAAATCCCGTTATTTATGGATTGCGACATTTAGCGGGACCCCGGGATTGCAATCCCTAATACTCAAACCTTAAGATGAAAAATGTTCATAACTTGGTAATATTCTAAAGTCATCGGAATCTCCTAAACCATAAAATAAATGTTTCAAAATAAGGATAAACGAGCCATTTCCGAGGAAAACATGAGACAGTTCTCGATTACTTTATATTCCATTTTGCATAACGACGGTGACGACCCGCAGTGGACGACGTCAAGGAAGGCAGCAGACCTACTTGCGTATATACTACGTTCCTTCTCCAGCACGCGCGATCGTCATAGCCACACGCGTGGTGGCATCACCTCCCTTTTCATTGGAGTTCGGATGCACGCGATCGCGGAAATGGGGTTTATTCCTCGCAAGATTGTTTAAAGGCAGCGCGCTGACGTTAACGCACTTGGCGTCAATTATCCACTCGGACCGTCGCCCATTAAGAGGAGGGAGCGAGTCCAACGCATAAGAGATGAAGAGGGGAAGGAGGAATTCATAGAAATATTCCCAGTTGCTGCGTTTGTTGGCATTAGGCGGGAATTGGGTGAGAGAGAGAGAGAATCGCCATAAGCATCCATCTTGCCGCGGGGTTGGGGGCTGGGGTTGGGGGGTAGGTATTATTACGCGACCCCGTCATGCTTTTGAGATTTTCCCATTTTAGGGATTAAAAGGACGGAGGTTAAACTATCGTAATCTCTCGACGACCTCTCGTATAAGCTACTCCTTTTCGACGTTATGACGAGACGATCGCGCGGTTAACGTCCTTTGCACGACGGGCAAAAATCGCGCGCTCTTATCGCGAGCATCGCTGATGCCATCTCGCGGCGCATGTTGCGTGAATGTGATTTATGTGACGTACTATTGCGGAGGAGCGTTTCACGTCGTCGTATTAGAAGGGCTGTGGAATGCGTTTGTGATTTATGGCTTATTTTCACTTGATAGATTAGATAATGCAATATGGCGAAGATAATTTTTCCCGCGCTTCGGAAAAAAAAACAGCTACGGTTGCGCTGGAGCGTCGATAAAGTCAAGCCTCGGTAGCTAGAAAAATATTTTCTTTCCCCGATAGCTCACATAGCTTGTTCAAGTTATAAGGCTCGAAGTATGTCTTCTTTTAATTAAAAATTTATGAGCGTACGACTTCTGCCATTTTCGCGTTTAGTCGCCTTTCTGATAAAAATAAATAAATTTTATTATAAAATATTGACGGAGGAAAATTCTCATGTAAAACAAAAAAACGTCCGATTTTACAAGAGGTATCATAAACTCCATTCGTTCTAAAAGTCCCAAAATTTATGTCTTCACTTTTGGAAAATCCCTCAGTTGATCGAGAAAAAAATCTGAAAAATTAGGAGGCGAATGAATAAATCCTCAATACTATACGAAATGATAATAAAATATCGAAGTCTCAGCGCAGCCGGAAGCGGAGGATTGAGAAGGAAAGACTGCGAAATAGAAGAAAGGCTCTCGAAAAAGAAAAAGGATGTAGAAAACGGTATGATGAAATATTCGTAGAGAAGGAAGGAGGTTTTCAAAATAATAATAATAAAAAGGGGAGAAACGAAAGCGATTTATTGGAAATCAAAACGGGATTTATAAGAAAGCTGGACGATTATATTAAATTGAAAAAGGAGGCTGTTGAATTGAAAGTATAAATAGAATGATAATACAGAAAGGAGGGCATGATACCGCCTGGGTGGAGAAGACAAAATCTAAGTGGAATTCAGAGGTGAAAAAATGAATGAAGACAGAGCGATAGTAACAACATAGTTGTATGAAAACAGTGCAGGGTAAACGCAATGGGTAAGGGATCAGTAAAAAACAATTAACCTGTCTTAAACCCCTGTAAACTGTAAAAAATTCGCAAAGACATAATCAACTTTTAACTTGAGTATTCGCGTTTACTCGTTAGTCCTAGTCTTCGTACGCATGAAAGTGGTTACTTTGTGGTAAACCAAAACCTTAAAAGTTTCGTTCTAACCAAACCAAAATTCCAAGTGTCGTAATTAAGAACAGGATGTAAATTTTACGTATATTTATTAGGACGCGTAAGAAACTGTAACATCACCAGAAGCAGTCTTCCCTTATAGGAATGCGAGTACATTTGAAAATGCAAAACATATGTGGTTCACTCAAGAGGAGAAAGAGTATAATTTAAAATAAAACAGACTGCACATTGTTTTAAAAGCTTTGTACTATTTCTACAAAAATTAATCACCTAACGATGAGGTTCACTCGTCTAAACCGGTCGTGCACCTTAATTTTTGCGGGAATAGTGCCAATCTTATAAAACCGCGCGCAATTTGTTTTATTACAAATTACACCCATTGACCCATCCAGAGTTATTGGGTTAATAATCGAGGTTCCAAACAATCAGCACCATAAGGAGAAAAAATATGAGCTAACAAGAAAACGACTTGGTGAAAAGTAACAGATTTTTGCAACCTCTCCGTAAACTAAGTAAAGAAAGACACACGGAGGAATAGCATTTACACGCTAATAAGAGCCAACTCGAGTAAAATGGAAAAAGAAGAAAGAAACAGGCAGTGCGTAGAGGGAACCCGTGCGTGTGACAGAGAGAAAGAGAAGGAAAGCTACTGGTAAGAATAAAAGAATACCAGAGGGGGGAAAGAGGTAGAGAGAGAGAGAGAAAGGAAAGAGGTATCTGACACGCGGAGAAGAGTGAGGTAGGTAGGAGGGAATAAGGGAGGAAGAACGAGTCAGGTGGGGTGAGGTGGTGCTGCCGGAGAAGGGAAAGATTTAAGACTTCATTTGGAAATGTTGGGAAGGGGAAAGTTCTCTCCCGTGGTCCCATATAAGGCAAAGGGTGGTTGGATACGAGGTAGAGAGAGAGAGGGTGGGCGGGGTTTGAAAGACTCGGGAAAGAGATAAAGAGAGGGACAAAGAGATGGATGAGAGAGAGGAGGGAGTGAAACGGAGAGGGGGAGAGAGAGAGAGCCGGAGAGAGTGAAACAGCAGAGAGAGGTGGGTGTCGGGAGAGACGCGGTGATTGATCGGGGAAGCGGGAAAGCGAATTTCTTTTATTTTCTGTTTCGAAACGATTTTGTGCGAGGTCATACCATTCAAAACCCCCTCTGTTTGGTCCATTGATTTGGAATCGCTTTAAGATTCAATTAACCAATGTAAACAGCGCACGCCCCATTGGTCGCTCATGACCGTTTTCGCCCGACCTCTTGCAAAATTAACGCGATGTAGCGTGAGTTTTGGTGGAGAGTTCCTACTCCACACAAGCCCCATCTGCTCGGTTCCAAAATGTCGCCCGTGTGTGTACTGCATTAGGAACCCATTTCACTTGAGCGTTTAGTCATATATATACTATTGGATTTATTTTCGATAATAACTAGGGTTGCGTTCCAGATAGACAACTCCGGCGTATTTCAGGAACGAAATTTTCAATTGTGTTCCCAAATACAAAGATACAAGCTTAGTAAAAATCTCGCGATTTATTTCACCTGTTATGATAGCACACACTGTCTTTTCGGTGCCTAACAATGGGCTGTTTCTCTAAGAATTGTGATTAGCATCCGAGAATATAGAGCAAGGAACTGAACTAAAGTAATGCCCGTAAATATAATATATTTATTCAAAATTGAAGTATGTCATGGAGTTGTAACATTAAATGTCAAGTATTAGTACAATTGTTTCATACGGGACAAGTACTGAGGATTAATTTTGCGGCTTTCATTTCTGAATTTTTAAGAGTGAAATAAACCGTTATCAAATGTGTTAAAACAACGCTTTATTTTTGGAATATTAATACATGTTTTCTTTAATGCATACTTTATGAAAAACTTATTAGGAACTTTTTAATTTAAAGACGTCCTTTAAAATTTTAAAATGGGATTTCTAGAAAGAAAATTTGAAATGCTTAAAACTTGAAAAAGTGCATCCAGCAAAAATGAGTATGTCAGGACAAGAAACCAGCTATCAAGAGAAAACGACTAAAGTGAAGAAAGAGAAAAGTTTGGTCGCCGGTGAAACGTGTCACCAACAGTTAAAGAGCTAAAGGATTTGATAAGAAAGGACAGAGGGACAATCTAAGACTTCGTAGAAAAATTATTTTGCAGCGTTAATAAACGAAGTAGAAGTTAGGCGAACAACAGAGATTTATAATAAACTAGCAGAAAGCAAAGGCTTCACCTACACCAACCACGTATTCGAGCATGAAGTCAATATCAAATTTAGATTTTTCAAAAATATCTCTCCTTAAAAGCAAACAACAAATAGCCTACGTGAACCACTGTTAACACGAAAGCTTTCACCAACAGGTATGGCTGTCGGGATCTTGTTTCTTCGGGGTCTCTTTCCGCGCCCTCCATAAGAAAGGGCACGGGCAACTGACGTCCAATTACCACACGCGAGTCGGATGGTCATTGGGCTTGGTCAGTCTCGAGATATGAAGCGGCTTAAGCAGGAAGGAAATGATGGGCGTCTTTGAAAGAGACAATGTTGCGCAAGGAGGAGATGGGGAGGCGAAGAGGGAGGGGCGGGTGCAGGGAAGCAGCGAAGAATGGGAGACGGATAAGAATGGTGGATTCTTGTAGGAATATCGGGAATGAAAGGGGGGGGGGAGAATGAGCGACGCGACTGAATAGTGGACGAAAGGAATGGTAATGAGGTTAACGAGAAAGAAAAATGCAATGCATTGATGAAAGGTAGAAAAGCTTTCGTCCGGCTCTCGTGAATGTCGCTTTTGTGTTTCGCTCGCACCGTCGCGTTACTTCAACAAGAGACAATCATATGGCCGTTGCATTCCGCAAGATGCACTTTAGAAACATTGCGACTCAGTGTTCTGTCAACATTTCCGACGCGATGACATCTTTCACTCGAGATGCTCTTGTCAGTAGGATAGTAGGCTAGAACACTTGGCTTCCAATGTTAAGAGTCGTAGGTTCGAACCCAAAACATAAGATTGTGCGCGTACACCGTATACACTAGTATGTGCATATACTAGTACACATCCTTAAGGTTTTCCATCAACATAATTATGGCCGTTGTAAATAATTTCTGAGAAAGGAATATTATTATACTTTAGGTCGGAGAATATATTCAAATTGTATCTTTTCTTAAGCATTGCAAAAACATAAAAATAAAAATACAATTTTTCTCAGAATTCCCGAAAATAATAAAAGCACAAACATTTTCCACACCGACCAAATAATTTATGCCCAACACAGCCACCCAAATTAGGCGAAGGATCACGAGGTCTAACGCTAAGCATCGGACGGTAAAAGTCCGACAAAAATTTACGCCTCAATAAAAATATAACCTCTCTCCATAAAATTGTCAACGGTGAGCAACAGAAAGACTAGCTCCTTCGCCGTGCGGTTTTCAACGATTATACGGGGAAGGATATTTTTAAAAATATCCCGATGCATACGAGACTCCAGAGATACACCTAATTCGAAGCATGAATAAAAATCGAGCTGCACTGTTTTTCAGGTCAATAGACGCATTAAATAAAAATGTAAAAATATGACGGAAGGACAAGGGAAAGCGATCAAGAGGCTGTTTATGGAGTTTCGTGGAAGGCACGGGGCGGTTCATAATTAAGGAGGACAAAGGGGAGAGCGTGAAAAGGGCAGGTTGAGGAGAGAGTATACCTGTCCCAAAGGGTTCAAAGCGAGAGGGCGATAAAAATGGAGTGTCGAGCGATAAACCGTTACAGAGGCCGAAAATGGGACGTGTGACATTTATCCGTGAAAATGTCACATATAAAAGGGTAAAGAGGTTGTTGGGTTGACGAGAGAGAATAAATCGTAATCGATTTTTGCTTTCGGACCTTCTCCACCTATTCAACGTAATTTATCGGAATTAATGTTTCATGCAGAATCAGCGAAAACATCTAAAGCTCAGGCAACATGAGGACAAAATGAACCATTTTTCGCACATAATTTTATCCATTTAATCCAAAAGTACGTATAAAATACTTTTGGATTAAAGTGACCAACTTTTCAGGAAGCTAGTGAGGGACAGCTTTTTATCGGCTATAAGAAGGGACATATCACAGTGGCGTATATACGGTGCATTTATTGGCAGATCAGCCTTAGATAGATGTGATACATATCTAATAAGATGAGTGTGACCAGTGAAGGTGTTTCGGGGCGGTTTAAATGCTATTTTGGAATATAAACAGTGGCGTAATGGACACCTCCGCAATTCCCGGACGGCGGGGGAGAGGGGTTTGGGGAAATGGCCCAAGGAGGCCTAAACATTTACCGGTATGGCACTGGATATAAATAGTGTTTTTTTTTTAAAGCGGGACAAACGTCAGGATATTTAACAAAGCGGGACGAGCGATGAAAAGGAGGGACCACCCCTCATTATTTGGGATGTTTGGCCACCCTATCTTAGATGCAGGTTAACGATAAAAATCGAGAAAGCCCACGGAATACAATAGATCAAACCGTATATTTAAGAAAGTGCGCGAAAGTCAGCGCATATCCGCAGCTATACACGCGATACTGCCCATCCGTCGGGGTCGAAGAGAAAAAAAAATTCGAAGCGAATCGAAGTATATTACCGCACGCGTAGATGAAAAGATTCGATCCAAGGTCAATGAGCGATCGCAATCGATTGGATGTCTATTTGAGCATACGAAGACCTTTCATCACGAATTCCATTCCATTATATTCACCTGCCCGCAACCAATCGCACCGAACAGATATTTAGAGTAATAAAAACCCTTTTCGCATCCTGTTTTGCTCCAACCATTGTAGTCCGTGGAAAGTTCCAACGCTTCCTCGTTCCATTACTTTCCGAGAACAAGAAAAATAATACCTTTAAATTGCAGATCTTGCGCTCACGTCACGAGCCTCTTTCAATGAATGATTTAATTTGTCTCCGTGAACAAGTCCAGAGCGACTGGGATTGAATTTTAATGAAGAACGACGTTTTTTGTAAATCTGCTTCAGTCGCGGCGTTTACGTTCAATTAGTGCAAGTTATCTCTTTGCGATTAAGCCGCATTAAGCGAACGCTAAACAATGAAAAGCGTTTAATCAAAGGGCGGAGCAACCAATTAGTTTCTTCATTGATTCCTTCCCTACGTTCATCGACGAAAACCGAAAAGTTGACGATATGCTGGATTTATAGAAATCCTTGACGACCCGTTATCATCGACAGATACTTAGGAACGAAAGCATCTTTTAAAAATGACAATATGACGGAGAAATTACATATTTAAACTGTAAAATAAATATATCGCATAATAAAGGAAATAATTTAAGAAACCTTAGCATTAAATTTATAATTATAACGACTAATAACTTTTGTAGATCTAAGGTAATCAATATTACCATGAGTTGAAGAATATTGCGGAGAACAGGACAGAGTGGAGAACACGGTTTGAATAACAGTTGTTACTATCGAAGAACGCATAGGAAACAGTTTATTATAATACAATTAATGTGGTGATACGGTACTCTCCTTATGAAACGACTCAGACTTTAGCAGCAATAATTTCCCAATCGATAATTGATAGAGACGTAATAGACACAAAAATATTAGTAAAACCAAATACGCGTTTCGGCTACAAGTCTATCTTCCTGAACGGCGATTCGCCGGCAATGAATTCTAAAAAAAATGGAGCTAATCTTTATGAAAGTCGTTATCGGCGAATCGGTCGTAAGCATTATCTTGATTATTAAAAGGATTCCGTCCACCATGTGGGCTCGAATATTCCATTTTTGGAGTTAACTATAGTTTTGACCGCTTGCGGAATTCCGAGCGGGCGGGAAAAGTAGCTTCGGCGAGGACGGGCAGATTAGAAATTTAAGAGGAAAATCGGAGCGAAACCTAGACGGAGAGTCTCTCCCCGAGACTGGTGAATGATTGAGGAGGCATTGGCCGCATATGGAGCTAAAAGGGGGAGGGGATGTAGAGGAAGGAAGGGGAGGTAGAGGAAGGAAAGGGAGGTAGAGGAGGGGAGGGTGCGTGGTGTGGGGCAGGGAGGGGGTGCAGGCGGGAAGGGTGGATGAGGGAGAGAGAGAGTTGCCAAAGACCTTCGAACGGAGGACACCAATATAAAACCGTTTTTGCAAAAACCGCGTTATGGATGGCAGGGAGAGAAATTGAAAGGGGGAGAAAAACGTGTAAGGCGGTAATGTAGAAACCCGGATCGCGTGTTTATGGTCAACTTTTGAAAGTAATAGAAACTACGCAAGTTTCCTCAACGGCTTTCAAACTATGCCGCTACTGCAGGTTAGGTTTCTTATGGACATATGATGCTCTTCTTTCGGACATGAGTAAGCGTATTTAATTCAAGGGCGGGCGAAGAAATCGCGTGATGCATTAATTTGCAAAGCGAGACAACTGGAAAATTTTTTAAACATTCGTTCATATCACGTTTTGGCCATTAAGAGGGCCTTGTAATCATTTTGTTGCGATCTATTTTGAAGTTTTATTAAACGAGTGGATATTAAATGAGGAAGTTGGCTACAGTCGCGAAATCTGTCGGGCAATCTCCTACGTAATCGTCCGATCAAAAGCTAAACCGTCCGTAATACAATAGCGACAGATTAAACCTCATCGCCGGAGAAACCCCATTAGGTGATTCAGTCTCCGAATCCTCGCATTTCCTTTGTTGGAGAGAGGAGGAATACAGCCACGATGATGCTCCGGGAGGAATGCCCGCTCAGCCGGACAAAGGGCAAGGACAATGCTTTAAGGCCGCCATTTACGGCCGGACTGCCTTCGAGGAGACTCCAATACGGAGCACTGGCTGGTATGCTTGCCACAAATGGTTGCTTTTCTTTAAAGGAGGTTCAAAACCAGAATGGACGCGTCCGAAGAAGACTATATAAGCTATTTCATCATTGGAGATGCTCTCGTGACTCACCGCGGGTGGTTGAAGCGAACGAGAGGAGAAATCTGCCGCGGCAATAACGAACCGAAATGGTATTTTTTGGCTACCAAATTTCCGGAATGATAATTTCCTCGTGATACAGCCGACGATTTTGCGTTAAAAATTTTCGTTGTTACCTATCTTTTGAGCCATCCCACAGGAGATTCGAACAAACTACGCGGAAGCTTAAAGCTGAAAGGACTCGTCTGCAAGACGCTGATGCTACGCCGGAATGCACAATGAAAAATATTGCCTTAGTAGAATACGAAAACAATAAAACAGAGTGAAATAATAAGTTTTGTGTGGGGCGAAAAGTTTCAAAGAGCAAAAAGAAGTAGTGAAATTTCACAAAAAGCAACTATTAGTGATGGATAGTGTGCCTGATTGTTGTCTCAACAGTGTTGACACTGATCACGGGTTCGAATCCCCCTTATGGTGTTGATGTCGGTGATTGTCTTTGTTACTCTTTTAAACCTTCATGTAAGAGCGCACGAAAAATAAACTCGGATCATTGTTGCTATGAAGTTATAAAGAGAAAAGTATGCGAAAGTAGAAAGAAAATTTCAGGAAATAGTTATTTCTGAAACATGAGAAGAGGTTCCATGATTGATACTAAATTCCTGGTCTGAAAACTGCACGAAACGTTGGACAAAATTTTATTCATGGCATTATCGACAGAATTGACCCCAGAACTGCGACCTCACTTCGGCCAAACAATGGCTGAAAAAAACTTGCGCAGGGAGGACGAATCGCGTAGGTAGTCTTTTGAAAGAAAGAAGATCCCACCTACCGGATACAACCGCATCGTCGCGCGAATTCCATTGCGAAATCCGACCGATAAATCGGGAACCCACCGGATAAAGAGAGTTGGACAAATAGAGAAAGAGAAACACACAATGGTAGGCGAGAGAGGGCGTCGTTTCAAACTATAGCCCGCCCTAACTGTTCTCGCTCCCATCAACTACAACGAAGAGGGAGGTGGTGGAAGGAGATTCACGCTTCTTCGAAACAAACCACGCGCAGTCGTAACGCTAGCGTACACAAAACCGCCCACTTCTATCACCTTCGCCCCGACTACCCCGAGAGTTTCGCCCACGTTTAGCTCGCTTTCCATCCTTCCCTTCCGTAAAAAATACGAAACCTCCACCTTCAATTGAAATAGAAGTTAAAGTTCTCAATCTTCTCCTTATGTCCCCACCATGCCTCCATTTGCCAGAGATCGAGGCGATTCGCGGTGTCATCATGTCCCCTACGTCCTAACTCAACCTACCATCAGAGGAAGATAGAGAGAGAGAGAGAGAGAGTAGAAAGAAGAATGAGTTCGGAAAGGAGATATCTTCAGAAATCAGCAACTGTCTTCTGTCAGACGAGTCGACCAATAGAGAGGGACGATTCGCGGAGTAGCGCGACTGAACGTGAGCTCGTGAATAAGATGTAAGGGAAATGTTTCAGTAGGGACGATTATTACGAGTAAATATCTTAACCAGTTTTATGCCAAATAGAGGCACAAAGAGAGAGTAAGTATGTCTTCTGAACGCGGAGAAACGTTTTATTCGAAGTTTTAAAAGGTTAGAGATACATTGGGACAAAAACGTTATCAAATGCCTGTGTATGTACACCTATTAAAGAAACGTTTTTTTTAACTGTTGTTTCAGCCATAAGATTAGCTCGGTAACTTATTCTGGAATGAAATACCTGTTTTTTGGCTAAAACGATGCTCCGAATGAACGCAAAGATCAAGCAAATTGCAACAGGGCTCCAAATACATAATTTTCAAGTATATGCCGAACCTTCTGCCACAATAATAAGCCAAATTACTTTCTTGAAAGACAAGACGAAGTATGATCCATCATTTTTAATAAAAATAAATATTGTAAGACTCCTGAATTTTTGTGTTGAATCCTGTCCCTAAGTATCTCCATAATTTTCTTATCCTTACAGTGCCTTCCAGTCATTTAGAATAAAGCCAAAGTCTTTAGAAAGCAGCATTTTTTAATAGCAGGCCTCATGCGATCGCCTGTTTGGGACCTCTGGTTCAGACGAAAGAGTCAATATCCAACGTGAGAAGTTATAGTTTCGCGACTGGAGGAGCGCGAGTTGTTTCGAAGTGTTTATTTTTACCTGCCTGTCGGTACGCTAGGTATACTCATAACTGCCGACTTAGACAAAAATAATTTTTAATTCCTGGCATGATTCCAAAAGGGAAAGCTTACATACCGAGTACACCGTGTACGTTCAAAGTCATTACGAGTTTTTTATGACTGTTTTGAGAATTTTTATGGCGCAAAAGCAGGGAAAAAATAATCCCCATTCCCGAAGGACGAAAAAATAGACGATAAATAACTCTAAGTAGATCAATGTTCATTCTACCCCATTCATGAAAGTCTTATTGCACATATATCAACGGAGTAATACGGATATTTCATAAACATTACATGAACGCCTTTGAAGCAATTCCATTAAAATGCCATTTTATTAAAAATATTCTTATGCGAATAATTGCGCGAGATGGCATTGCAGGCATCTTGCCGAACCTATGAAAATTCATCGCGATTAATTTTTTCGCTGACATTTTCTTCGAAGGTTGTGTCGGACAACCACGATCACGTAAAAATTTAATTAGCGTGCATTCCTACGCAATAACGAGCGGTCGATCGATATTCCACCCACCGAAACCATAAGCGGTTTCTTTCCCTTGTCGCTAACAACCCACGCGAAAACGACATTAATTTCAGGAAGCGCTCACAAAAGCCGACCCGAGGAACTCTTAATATTCCGACGTCGTTATAATTGAGACCACAAACCCCGGACGACGTAATAATAAGCTCAGCTTTCGCGTGAGGAATGACCCTCATTCTGTCGCGCAAGGACAAAGACTGCTAGCCCGGAAAAAAATAGCTCGCTCAAAAACCCCTTTTCCGCGCGTCAGCCGGCGTTCTCTCTTTCTTCACCTCCTTGTTACATTTTAACCAGCCTTCTCCTCCATATCTCACTCCTTCCCGCGGCCATCTCCTTTAAAGCTAACCCTCACCTCCCTCCTCCTTTCTTCCTTCTCCCACGACATAATCCCCCGAGATCACTCACGCGTCGTCAAGATGGGTCAACTATCTCTTCTCCACCCTTTCTTCCTCACCGTCTCCCATGACTCTCTCTCCCTTTCTCTGCACACGCACATATGTTCCTCTTGAGCCTTCTTTCAACGCCCTTTCAACAACTCCGACTCTCTCTCTCGCTCTTGTTTCCTCTCCTCCAAATCGCCCTCTCTCTTTTCCTTCGCGTATCCTTCCCCTTCCTCCTTTTTAAAAGGAATGCCTTACACATTAATCTTCCCCTTCGTAGACCCGGCCACAAAAGGGCTAGTTACCGTCCTATATGAGAGTCTTGTGTTGCGCACGTGCCTCATAAGGACTAATATAAGGTTCCGACGGACGGGTGCGAGCAGCATGCTGTTGCGTTCGCTTAGATTTTTCGTCTTCCTAAAAAAAAAGACAGACTTAAGTGAGTTATACTGCTACTACTATTCTTTTCGGTCGGTCCTTCGATCCTGAATACTATTTGCTTTTAATGCCATGCCTTCCGTCGATTAGTTCTCCTGCGTGGTATTTATTTTTAATGCCATGTTCTGGTTGATAAAAATCTCGTTCAACTGCCATTAAAGACAAAGGATTTCAACAACTTTTCCCTTGATGCCTATAAAGAAGCGCAAAACATGCCTTTTATGGATGTGCCAGTAAATTTAAAGATATTTACTTAAAGATACTATATAAAATCTTAATTCCATTTCTTTCAATATACTTATATGGGTAGTCTACTGTTCTTTCTCTTAGGAACAATCACATGTCTTTTAATAGCTACGTTATTATTCTGCAATAGTTTATGTTTTTTAATTCATCGTGTTGTTTTCAACAGTTCTGCAATGTTTCAGTCTTAACTGTCGCGATTCTCTATTGTTTCATCCTAATTTAGCATAGAAATACTGTAACATACTAATCGAAACTTACTCCAATAACGGATTCATTACACTCTATGTAGTGAATGCATTATATTTGATATAGAGATGTGGGTATCCTGAGTAATGATATTTTAATATGATTTGGCGCCTGCTTCAATAATGTATTAACATTTTTAGGCACCTACAGTCAACCATGACTTTGCAATGCCAGACCATATCTTGTACTGAGAACTGCACCTTTTGAACAAGAATAAATAAAATGTAATCATCTTTTCAAGCGGAGCTTTTTAATAACTTAAATTCCCACCCATATAATTTCCATAGATTTAAGAGAATTTCAATCTAAACGGGAAGTCAAAATGTCTTGAGTTGCCCCTCCATCAAGGCCCATATCAGAGTTTTATGTGAACTTCAGAAAGGCCGCAGCCCTATCTTTGAATATCCATAGCGTAGAATAATGATGATTGGTTAAATTAGCGCCGGCATTATAGAGGCAGGAACCGGTCTTTTTTTTAATGGCACGGACCAATATTATAAGAAAAAATCGAGTGATGCCTCGATATTTCATCGCCAGACGAGCCGGCGGAAATTTCGTGCGTTCACGTTATAGGGCACATAAAATGTTTAAAGTGCCCTTAATCGTCGCGAGATACGCTTAATGATCGTCAATTATTTGAACCAAAACAAATTGGTTCTCTCTCCCTCTCTCCTGACTCCGCGTCGAGTTCCTAAAAATTATATATTTCCCAATTTCGATTAAAAATTTTTATTAAAAAGTTCGCGGGAGGCGTCTCTCTCGCCAGGCTCCTCCGCGGCCGAACGACTCCACGGTCCTTGGGTGTAAAAAAAAACCTTTCACGGTCCGACGGGGTGATTTATGGCGTGGGCGAAAAACTAAGCAAAAGCTCGGGTCGGAATGGAAACGATGAGTGAACCAGTGAGGCAACGTTCTATTTCAACGCTTGCCAACAACAACTCCGGTTAGAGGCTGGAGATTCTTGGAATTATGGGCGCGCTTGGAGGGCTTTCTATACTGCCCGTGCCAAGAAGACTCATCGGGAAAAAGGCAATTAAGTGAATAGAACCCTTTTTATGTATAATTTTTTTAAAGCATGCACGCTGGAGCCGTAACGTAAGACGGTAGTTACATCACCTTAATATACTCTTTCGTGTCGCCACTGATCCTATTTCATCGCTCTGAATTTGACGTTCAAATGGACGAGATTGAAATATCACGAGAATTTATGGCGAAAAATTATCTATAAATTAACAGTAGACACTGGGAATTCATCGAGTTCAAGTATGAAGTCAAAAGTCGATCGTAAAGACGTCTACAACTCGAATTTTCGAAAACTAAAACAAGATGTCGGATTAGCCAGATATTGAAAAACCTACATATCAATTAACCGGAATTTTTAAAACATGTAACTTCAGCGTTTTTTATCCTGCATCGCGTACGTACATACATATGGACGCTATTTACTTCTCCTATACCTAATAAAGGTGTTAATATGTAGTACTATATAAAATGAGTTAACTTATTTTACTTTTCGCGTAGGATGCACCCCCACTACGCGACACTGACTCGCTAATGAACCACGAGGATAATTACTGGTTTGTCATTTACCGCGGTCGATTAATGTCCATCAGCTAGGTCATGGACGGTTTCATGGGTAACATTTTTCGCGAAATATCCTCGCGTGATTCGGGATGATTCGCGGCTAACGAAGACCGTGCAAAGCTACGACGATGGTCGTCAATAATTCGCCAGTCTTTTTTTCCTGCGTCGGCCCTTTCGCTATCTGTTACCCATTTCATGTGAAATCTCAAACATTATGTACGAAGCGATGAAAATGTGACAGGAACAACACGTCTGCGGATTGAAGCTGGTTATTTTTGTGCTGTTGTCAGCGCGAACGTTTTCGGTAAACGGTATACGTGCAGGTATGTATTAAACAGAAGCTTTAATGGAAAAAGTTTGAAGCGATCGATTAAAGTAAAACAAATTATAAATTAAAACTTAAAGACAAATAATGCTGAACAATTCAGTCTGTATTAACGATACCGTTTATTGCATTACGTATAACGTGACTGATCTTTCAGACGCTTAACCGAAATCAGAATCAAACTATATATTTAAAAAATAGCATGAACAAAAAACAAACTTTATAAAAAATTACGGAAGGACTGGTACATTAAAAACTTGGATTACTCTATCGTGGAGGATTATTCCATGACGCTCCGAATAAAAAAAAGTTAGAAAGCGGGTCTCCCTTAGTCACCAAGAATTAGATACGTAAATAACCGCGTTTCTCTGGAAAGTATACACGAGATACAAAGTATTAAAAAAAAACAATTTCTTGAGAGAATGTTTCTAAGGGCGACTGTAATGTAAGCAAAACGTTTGTTTGTGCGTGCGTGTGTGAACGCTCTTTCAAAGAGTCATGATGCGAATGAGTCCGGAAAGACCCCGAGCATGAAGAGGGCGTTAAAAATGTTTCCGCGAACGTTCGGGAGAAGAGGCCGCAATGAGTAATCGCTTCCACCCACACAATCCCTCGCACTCCTCTCTCTCTCTCTCTCCTCCCCCTCACAAACTCCTCCCCCCCTCTGCCGCGCGCCTGACGTAGTCTTACCCTCATCCTTATACACGCAGACAGACATCCCTACGACATCTCACCGGCATTATATACGCCTCCAGGCTATCCACCACACGAACAGGCTCAAACGCACGAACGCACGACCCTCACGGAACCATGCCTTCTAACCCTCCGTGTCTCGACCTGACCAACCCTCACCCCCCTCCCCACCTTTCTTATTTCTTGACGCCTACGCTTCGCCGGCCCCTCTCAAAACTAATCACAACACACGTGCTCTTCTAAAATTAGCCTGTAGTATATACAACTACCGTTCTCCCCCTTTTAACCTTCGCTTCCCTTTACTCTTATTCCGTAGCTCCTCTTTCCCCCCGTAACTCTCTCGGCGTATTTTATTATTTCTCTTCTTGGCGTTTTTCTTATCCTTTAATTTCGCCCACTCTCGTTCTCTTCGAATTTATTTTCCCATTCCTTCCTTTTGACATTCTTTTATTTTGTATAATTTCCGTTCCGTCTTTTTCTCCTTTCTTTTATCCGCCACCAACACTTTTCTTAACTATTTAAAATACGATCCTTCCGCTCTCTCCGTAAAACACAACATAATTCCTCTAAACCAGTGCTAGGCAACCGTTTCTACGTGGCGGACCGCATTGGTGGTTGGAAATTCTTCGACGGGCCGTATTGCAAGTTGTCAATGCTTCGTCTGACCGGATTCGAGTTTAAATTGGAAATTATCTAGAGATTCTGAGGTATTATATCAATGAAAATCAAGTTTAAATTAGGATTTTAGGGTTAATATTTCAATATCAAGCGTTTCACTGTAATAATTTGTATGTATATGATATGCGTTTTTGTGGTAAATTTTATAGATATCTTTATAATCATAGTTCTAATGCCATTCTTACACCTGACCGTTTTACCCTGCGTTTATCACATTCTCTTACGCATTTTAAGCCTCCCCGACATCCTTTTGATTCCTTTCCCGAGTTTTACACCAGAATATATACAGTCTTTCCACAACATCTCTCTCCCTCTCTCTAGGTCAAAACCATTCATCTTTTTTATTCCACTCGGAAAACTTTTACTCCTTTTACTGCTTTGAAATTTGCTCCTCTATTTCATCGCTTCCTATACTTTTTCCCCTCGATTTCTTCCTCCTTCTCACTTCATCTCTTCGGTTCGTCGTGTCACCCGTGTTAACCATACCCCTCTCCCCAACCCTCCCTCCGCTCTCATCTTCACTTCTCTCTCTATACATCTCTATCCATGCGAAACCCTTCTTTCCTACTCGCACTATACAATACGTTCCGTATGTGATGCTGTGAGCAGGACCATTGATGAGAGTCAATTACCGAGGAAATAAACAGACTGAAAGGCTTTTAGTCTCAACTCCCCCAAAGGACTGGTGGTGATGGGGTGTGAGAGAGAGAGAGAGAGAGAAAAAAGAGCCGCGCTATCCTTCTTCCTTCTCTGCCTCGCTTGATGTTCTTCTTAACTGGGGTATAATATATACGGTTGGATTTTTCCTCCTTGTTTCCGAACCTTTCTTTTCCAGTTTACAAGGCAGAGAGGATGAAGCTGCCAAGATGTGCCTTACGTTCCGATAAATAGGAGCCTTTGGCGACGACTGAGTGAAAGCCTAAATTCAGAAAATTGAGTTCGTTTAGTGACTCGTGGTGGGTAGCATGCATTTGAGCCTCACTACTTTGATGAAAGCAAATAAAAATATTTCAATTCCAAATTGATTAAGTAGGCAATTTAATGTTATCGTTGAAAATACGAAAAATCGATAGGACAAAATACAGCGAGAGAGAGGGAGAAAAACTATCATTTCCTCCTGTATTAAAGCACATCGAGATATTTTAAATAACATTCCTTTAAAGCGTTAAGGAGACTTCATTATTACAGTTCATCGCTGATATTCATCATCGGGAATACTGGAATGAGTATCGGTGACTCAGCAAGATTTAAAAAAATCTGCAAGTTTAAAATCGGTATCCCAGAAACTAGATCCAAACCGCGTCATTGTAATAAAAAAATGGATGGCATATTAAAGTGGTGGACGAGCTCGTAATGCCTAAATTTGGGGATCTGACCATGGAGATGGAGATTTAGTCGTATGGACCATTCAATAGTCTCTCTTATCCTACTGCCCGACGGGTTGAAGCAGCATTATTTTTTTACACAAAAAAGGATCTGCATAGGGAGGAAAAAAAGGCCGATCTGGATCAAGGATTGAGTAAGATATGATTTTCTCAGAGCTTACGTCACAAGACTTTCAAATAAAGTTAAAACAAAAAATACTTGAAAAAGGAAATGGGTGTTCCATCCAAAAGAAGCCGGATTTTATTCCCGACGAAGTCCAGGATTCTGCTTATATCTACGTACTTTAATATACAGCTAATCATATTCTTTTTTCAAAAAAATGTTAAAACGTCCCGTCACTCACTCTGTATTAACAAATACAAATTCGGAACACATTGTTTCATAGGGAATCGATTTTTTTCAGCAGCGATCTGCGAGGTTAGACCCCTGACAAATAAACACCTCTGTAGATGTAAAATACCGGATAAAAATGAACACTGAATATTTCAAAATGTCTACAGCCGAAATGTATTAACAAATTAAACTGAAATGCTAACTGGCAGACGTGAAAAACAAAAGAAAGCGGCAACCGTTTCTAACCACCACTGATATTCTTCCTTGGCATTTGAAAACAAAGCATGTTTGGTAATCCACATATTGCTGATAGCAACCAACTTGTTTATTCTTCCCCCACGTGCGGGAGAGATATTGCAAGTGAATATCTGCAGGAAAATGTAGAAAGATCACGTATGCTGGGCAAAACTAAACATTGCAGAAGAAAGCTATCTCTCTCCCTCTGTTTATCCAATTTTTCTTTCTTATCGCGGAAGCGATACAGTGAAAGCACACAAAATAATCAGCCGCGAAAATTGTTTATCCTTCTAACGGGGTTTTCGAAACCGAGGCAGCCTCGTAAAAGCATTGGAAGCCGAATAAAAATCTCAAAAAAATACGAATAACGCAACATTCAACAGGTAACCGACACTCCCACTTCTTTCAACTCACCGATAATCCTGGGTTTCTCGAGAGTTCAAAAAGCCCACATCGCCTCGACGACTCAGCAATCTTCCCTCATCCAATTTCGGTGCTAACATCGATCGATAACGAAAACGTCGAGGAAAACTCGATTAATCGAATTTTTCGCCGTCCGACTTCCGGGAACGACGCCCAGGACGACGATGATGAATTCAAACATGCCGAATTAAGCCAAAAATCCCGTTCAAACAAGCCGAAATTCGAACCTGCCACCTCCGACCATAAAACAGGAGGTTGCTACACCCCGCGAGGCATTAAAACACGCAGCAAATTCGCCGGCCGACGCACGCGGACGGGGATATTCCCATAAAACGAACCATCCTTGACGAGTATTTAATGGACGGTGGAGGTTCGACCTCCGAGGCCCGTAATTACAGAATGAATGGCTTCGGACTGCCGCTGAATGAATGCGAAAGATGAGTAGGCCCCGAAAGAAGGATATATTTTTTATTACCTACCAATTGGGCGAGCGAAGAGGAGCGAGGGAGAGAGATAGAGAGGGGAGGGAATGCTGCCAGTTGGGCGTCGCGGCAACAGCTGAGGCCATGGAGGTTACGTCTGTCTCGTCGCCCTCCTGAATACCAATTTCATTCGTGGAAGCCACAACTTATGCATCTCCCATGGCCGGACCTTTTCACGCCCGTCTGAAACGGCTGTTTACGCATGCGCCGGACGACTCCACCAGCCATACCTCTAATCAACGGTACCTTACGTGATTTCATTGAACCGCCCTCGCAACCGCTGCTTTAATTGGATCTTTCTCTCTTCCGCGAGGTTGGGTGGCGGCTGATATAAGGATCAGAGAGGGCGTTGCTGTTTATTCCTACGCTCTATCGAGGCTGCCTCCGCTGAATATGTAAGTTTGTTAATATTCCATTTGACCGGTGCTTGTTATAGCGGCGGCATGGTTAAGGTTACACTACGGAATTCCGTGAGCCGGATAGGGTCGAAATGATCTGAATTTAGTTGCTCCATAATTAGCGCCCCAATAAAACGTGGGTTTTTTAATGACAGAAAGGGTACATTTGAACACCAAACAAAAAAAAACGAATGAAAGCCATAGGTATAATAATTTTTTTAAATTAACGATAGTCGATTTTTGTAGGCTCAGGAAGACAACGACTTAATATAGGTACATTTCCACAGTTAAAAAGAGTAAATTGCGTTATAAACTCAGCAAGATATAAAAAAATGTTCCAACTTCAACAGCCTTCAATAAATTCGACTCGTTATTGTGGCACTACGAGCAATCAGTCGAAAATTTTTTGAGTTAAAGCAATAGCTTTTGAAGTTCACGAAATGCATTACCTCTCGACTAAAAATTAAATTTCATTATTTTGCAGTCCAATATAATTAAGTCTCAAGAAAAATTCAACTGTTCTGGATGTTTAAATTACCTCGCCGAAATACTGAAACGCCATTTTTTGCTAATAATTGAGAAATTTTCAGTATAATTGCTGGACGCACATCCCCCAATCCGAAATATACAGGCTATGCACAACTATAAAGAGGGTAATTCGCATTATCTAATTCTTTTAAAGATTTACAACCTAAAATTTGAAAAATCTACTCGGAATAAGGAGGAAACATTTCAGGCTCTTCATTTTGACTTCATCCAACCTTGTTATCCTGTAATTTCCTGCCAAAATTCCCGGATATGAATCAAAGCGTTTCCGTGCCTTGCCATGTGATTTTCTCGGTTATTTCCGGCATTTTTCAACCGGGCGGGAAATTTTCTATGCAACAAGATCCACATTTAAGGTCCATATTGGGCTGAATGTTTCCGTACATCTATCATAAAAATCAGAGTCACAACGAAGAAGATTCTAAAACTGCCATAATTGAAAATTTTGTGTGATAAAATGAGTCACACTTTATATAAATTCGCAACTGGATTCTTAATACCCCTGCACCATATTTCAGTTCTTACATACCAAACTCATCTGAAATAATATTGCTTAATTGTCCAATTACATATCTTTGTGTTGGATATTTTGCATCGTCATCGTCTTTTCCAAAATTTATAGGCAAAACAAAAGTAATTTAGTAATCCTCATCCATTGTATTGAAATTTCCAACAAGTGATAGCAAAAAATACCGTTGTTTTACAATCAATAATTACGGAAGTATAAGTGTGTTAATAATTACCAATACATTTAAAAACGCGGTTAATAAGGAGTTACGGTCAAACCCCGATTTAGCGCCACATTGGCACTAAAGCGGAGATGGCGGTTCATCGAGGTATATGCTTGCTCTATGTAATCATTGGATTGAAGTTCTGTTTGCAACGATTCATGGGCGGTATGCGGGGGTGGCACTAAATAGCACTAAATCGGGGTTTGACCGTATATTAAACGCGAATCGATTAATTTTCTCCAATTTCCACATACATCACATGAAACCGAATTTTCCTTAGGTTAAGGAGCACGGCACTCGAATGCATTAGCGGTTTTATTTCACTCGTCGCATCGCCGCGGAACATAAATTCGCCTCTCAATGGTTCAATCTTCCTTTTTCTCCCGTGACCCCTTTTCACAAAGGATCCGTGACATCGCCGAGCAAACAAACAGTTCATCCACGGATACAGTTCTCCTTCATGAAGGGGGATTGGACACGATGCGTACTTGTTTTAACTGCCACTCAAGAGCGAAACGGCAGCAAAGTCTTTTTCGATGTCAGATAAAACGTGGACCGTAAACAAGATAAAAAACAGCATTTGTTTCTCGGACAGCCATTCTTGATTCAACCACTGGACTTTATCGCCCCTAGGCGAAGAAACAAACCGCAGTGTGGTTGCGTAACGGAGAAGAGTCTTGAGCATTTTTTTAAAGCGATAATTATTATCTTCAGAATTTAAGAGCGAATTAATGAATGGAATCCATAGAATTTTGAACACTCATTGCGATCGAGGAAGCATAAAAAACAGCGCTACATTTGGACTGCAAAAAAAATGATTTTCGATTACGTTTCTCTTTTTGGAGTCGCTAGCTCGTTCGGCGGTGTCCCAACGTTCTGTTAAAAAAAAGTCAAAACTCGGATTCGCGAATCCCGCCGGGCGATCGGTTACCGCTGCCAATCTATATGCGCGCCGAACGCACCACGGGATTTGGGTCAATCAAAGCAATCGAAACGGTGGAGACGACTCGGCGCATCACAAACGGACCGCCGCGCTCGGAAGGGGTTGGAACCGTCGACCTTCGCGTCAAACGCCCAGACACCCCGTCACCTCGGCGACCGGAGATCGAAGAATGATCGACCGGGACAATCGACGTCTCGACGTGTCGAATCTATCGCGCCCGCCGATAAAGAATTCACGTCGGAATCAAATACAAAAATACAAGGGCTGGGTTATGTCCGAGACTTTTGCATCCGCCAAATTTTGACCAGGTTGAACAGAAAATAAACTGGATTTCGCATAGTAAAGAATAGGTTTTTAGGAGAAAAGAATTAAATCCGCGCAATTTTAAGCAGAGGAAAGAAAAGATGAAGTTGAATTTTAAAAGAGAAAAGGAATTTGACAAAATAATTTCTCCACGGAAGGATGCTTATTAGTAAAGAGACTAAGCGAAAGAGAAGAGAAACGTAAGAAATGAAATTTTTGAAAGAAAAAGTTGTAATTTTATGACTGCAATTATCAACTTTGTGGTAAGTAATAAACACATTTAAAAACGAAAACAGAAAACTTTGTAACTTCTAGAAATAATTAGCATATATTCCAAAAGTAATTATCTGGAAGTCAAAGACAACATTTTTCATCGTTAAACATCCTATATTCTCCTTGTCTATAAAAATTACAACCACGCATTAGGTTTATAACGAAGATAGTGCGAAATAAATAAAGAAGAATATTCTCAAGCAGCATCCGCGTTCTCGCCCACTTTTTAACCCTATCACTTCCCTCTCCCTTTCCTCCACTTCCCCCTCCCATTTCTCCACTCCCATTCCTCCACTTCCCCCTCTCATTCCTCAACTTCTCCCTCCCGTTCTTCCACTTACTCATCCCATTCATCCACTTTCTCCTCTCATTCCTCCCCTTTCCTCTCATTCCTCCCCTTTCCTCTCATTCCTCCCCTTCCCTCTCATTCCTCCCCATCCCCCTCCAACACGCACACATACCTCTCCAATCATCTCTACTTCTCCCCTAACCACCGACAGGAATCTTTTCATTGGCACATTCAAGCATCCAACCCCTAACTCACGCTCCGCGCGATAGACCGCTCCACTATCGCCGGCACGGGCGTGATCGAACGACTTCTACTCCACGAGACTTTGAGAGCGTTCCGAAATGACCGGAAGTCACGTGGTCCTGAGGCCACCGCCGCTTCGAACGTAAAGAGGCAGTCATCCTTGGAAGGTGAGGGAGGAGAGGAGACCCAATAATGACGCAGGAAAGGGAGGAGAACAGGAGAGAGTGAAGGGGCTGGAGCTGGGCTGGAGTCGTGCGCGTTTATATTTTCTCTCTTGTTCTCTGTTTCCCCTCTATCTCTCCCTCTCTCCTAACACATACCCCTCGTCCAGATATATCCCCACCACTGCCCCACCCACCCGAATGGAGATCTCTTCGGATCGACTCATCCATTCCCTCGCGCATTCAGATGAGGTTCAAAAGCTTCGCCCTAAAGGAAATCGCCTAGCGATAAGATGGGGGACGACAGACGCCCAGAAATATTCAGCGAGAGTGATTTATAGCGTCGGGGGGAAAAAATGTAAAGATAAACTGAGATTGGAGGGTGGGGTCTATGGGAGCGAAGATTGGAGCGGAAGGTTTGAAATGTGGTCCGACGTCCTCCTGTGTGTGTGTGCGCGCGATTCTCTCTCGCTCTCCCGTGGGCGAGAACTAACACTGTCGCCTCCCGTGAAATTTATCGACTTTTTTATGTAACATTCCCACGCACGGGCGCATATAGTATATATTTTAAAGCCGTAGTATCGAAAGGCTTGACACGTTGGAGTTTAGGCACCCTAATTTTCTTTCCGTTTGTTGTTATTCGTGTGATCCTGTTGACCGTCAGATTTCTTAAGCTCCCCTAGTTCCGATGGCGTTGATAAGCGAATTGTAATTTATTGCGAGCCGGGAAAGTCAAATGTGCGAAAAATGATGATACTAAAAACAAACGATTTACCTAAGACGATCGTGAAGTGATGTACCTTAAAGTCGTCTCGGATTATTTCTCTCTCGTTTGGTGGATAGAATTGTTTTAAGAATAAAAACTCCTTAAGTCCTTTGGACTTCTGATAGGATTAAGCGCGTCACGATCGAGAATTAACGAGAATATTTTATTCATCCTTCACATTCATCGTTCCCACTTAAAAAGGATTAATGGGCTTTTAAATTGATAGCTAATGGTTACGAGTTATATATTATAAATAACGAGTCTGACGCAACATAAAAATGTGGCTTGCGACTTTTTTTCTGGAAAGGCTACTGAATATTTCTCCGAAAGAAAATGTATTTATTTTATATTTATACTTAAGATGTCGCATGATTCGCAATTAGCATACGATCTTGCCGCCAAATACACATATACCGCAGACGATGTTTTATCAATAAAACACTTAAAATTAATTTAGCTGTAGTTAGATGTACGATAAATATGTTCAACGCAAATATGTTTTTTAAATCATTATAAAATCAGCTAATAACTGGAACGAAGTTTTCAGTTCGGTAAGAGAAAAATCGTTAAAGCAATTTCGAAATGCATTCGCATAAAATCTTTGGTTCGGAACAACCAAAGAACGCCTCTATAAGTTTCTTCTGTTCCTTATTCGCATTGTGGCCTATGTTTTGATCCTTAGCCTCGATTTCTCGGAACCGATTTTTCCTTTTACAACCGAACTCTCTGTGCGACATAGCAGTTTTTCTCATCATCGACGCGGCGAAATGGCAACTTGGAGAGTCGAGAGAGGCAGAAGAGGAAGAGAGTGAGAGAGACGTGACATGCCGCGTTTGCTCATTGCAACCACTTCAACCCATCTATTTCTGCACTCGCCTCCATTAGGACACGAATTTCCGCTCCCTGGAGAGTATCAAACTTCCATGAGATCTCTCACATCTCCGGAGTGTTTGGGTTAGTGATACAAGCAAGACACGGCGGGATACTTTGGCGAGACAATTATTTTGGAGCCTCTTTAGTGAAGGAGAACGACAGTGAAATTGCTCGAAAGGGTACGACAAAATTGAACCCTGAGAAGTATTATAGAGCTCTTTTCCGTAGGTCAAACCATGGAAATTTTTTCGGACACGATGAAAGGTTGCCGATGCAATTTACAGCCCTGCAGCTATTGCGTAGATAAGGGCGTTTTTTGTTTGGACGGCAGAGTGACTGTTCGATAATGAGAACCTGCGAGAATGATAACATCCCTTCGAGCTATCAACAAACCGCGTAAAAAATAGATGGAGAGTAATCAGTTTTCGAGTTTATCTTCTGTAAATAATTAGTCAATGCTTTCCTTCGGTGCGTGGATGAGCTTCGCGTCGGCAAACAATGACGCTGCATTAGCCTATCGGTCGGCGTTCGACCTATAGAAGTAACAGCGATGTTCAAATAAAACTCACGAGACTTTGAACCGTACTTTAACCGTATCATTACGCTAAGCAACGTAGATAGCCACGATAATCGAGAGCGACTATTATATTTCGCACGTTATTTAAAACTAAAAATTGAGACAAAAAGCTATTTAATTTTATTGCCGTCATATTTGCACGGCCAAGATAAAAAATCTGATGTGGCCACCACATAACTTTCTCCATACCTATAATATTTCTAAAAATTCCAAATAGGTTACATAATAAAAAATATTTTAAGAAACTGCGAGAAAATTTTAGACTACAAAGAACACAAATAAACTCAAACCATAGCCTTCTGATATTGGATATAGCCACAAAACTCCAACAATTAAGAAAATAAAAAAGCGTTACTAAGATGTAACTAAGCTTCAATTGTTAACAATATTTTTCGGTAGGTGGCAGCTAAATAATTAATTTTTAAAATATCTCTTAAACAATACATTATATTGATGGAATATTATGATCCGAAGATCCTATGCAGACAGGCATAAGCTGTAAAGGTGGGAATAATTTTGAAACGAGAAAAAAGTCTGCTATGACCGGGAATCGAACCCGGGTCTTCCACTTGCCGGGCGGATATTCTATCTCTGAACTATCGTAGCAGAACAATTTTTCTCGTTTCTGAACGCGGATGTTTCCTTGGTTGGGACGGAACTAGCCAAGCTAGTATCAAACTGCCCCAACGGATGTCCTCTAAGAGATACATCGAAGAAAACTCCTCCCTCTCAAATGGTGAGATTGCCAAGCAAGAAATTGATGGAATATTATGATCCGAAGATCCTATGCAGACAGGCATAAGCTGTAAAGGTGGGAATAATTTTGAAACGAGAAAAAAGTCTGCTATGACCGGGAATCGAACCCGGGTCTTCCACTTGCCCGGCAATACGTTTTCTCGAAGAGGTGCTCCTGGGATTCAATTAGAGATCTGGCGACAGCAATGTTCGTCTTTCGTGGTAATGCTTTTTTTAAAAAATAAAAATATTAATCGCAACCAACCAACACGAGGCGATGATATGAAATTACAAAATTCTCACCTGCGAGAAAAAGTGAAAAAATGCATGTTCACTTTTTAAGACTGGCTATGAGTGAAATCCCGTCAAAACAAAGAAATACGTGAATCACGACCGCATCACCTGTCCTAACTGCGCAGTGAGAATGGGGGAAGAACCAAGAGATACATCATAATTTTTTCGTTTGCATAAAGATGAACAGGGAAAGAATTTTCCAAACATGGTTCAGTGACTCATACCGTACCTCATCGTTGAAAATGAGGACATCGATTCAAATGCGTACTTGAGCGCGCTAAGAAAAGCGAGGTGGACTTATTTTCACAGCCTAAAAAATAACAGTTTCTTTCCCCGCACCCTTTCCTTAAGAATGAGCTCGTTACGCGTCGCGATGATTCCCATGACCAAGTTCCCCACGTATCTGGGAAAGACGGAATTCATAAAACAATAACAGCGAGCATGATGCATAACGGATGTGGGCAAACTGAACGATCAACTCTGGAGATGAAGTCAACAGGAAAAGCCCTTTGCCACAAATATAGATTTATCAATAAAATGCATACTTGAAAATGCTCTTCCTCTTGAATTTAGTTCCTTGAAAATTTTCAAGTTTTATCCTGGGTAGAAGGGAACGCGAAACAAGACAATGAGAAATATTTTCAATAGGAAACGTTTTTAAGATTCATACAATAAAGGCCATATAGACCAGCGTTTCTCAACCAGGAGGGCGCGAAAAATTTGAAAAATTTACGATCGGTAACAATATTTAAAAACGGTCGCAAAAGTATAGCGAAAAAATAATATCTTGTAAAAAGCAAATGCAACAAATAAATAATGAAGATTTTAATAAATTGATTTGTTTTTGTGAATAATATAGTTTTCTTCAGCCTATATACACACGTATTGATACATAATTGAGCCGAGGATAATTTCCCTTTGCTTAGGTGGGCCGTGTTGTCAAAAAAGGTCGAGTAACGCTGATATAGCCCATCACTTTTGAAACAGCGGGGGTAAGCAGAACCAGACGAAAACTTCACAGCGGAGGTGTTAACGCGAAACTTTTCTAATGAATGGAAATTCACGTTCGATAACCGGCTTCGAATATGAGGGAATAAAATTACTCCAATCTCATTATTACGATAATAAAAAAAATTTCAGACCACGGACGACAGTTTCTGCTTCTAGAGGAAACCGAGCAGGACAGCTTATGTCGATCGCCCCGCCCCGATTGTCCCGAAGCGAACGCAGTCCGTCGGTCTCTCTCTCTCTGTGGAGGAAGTCGGCCGGAGTCGAGAGAGAGGGAGGGAGAGATGAAAAGTGACAACCGCACTCGAATAGTCAGTCTCAATCTCACACACCGACTCGCTACTCCAGGAGGAAGGGGTTGATGGTGTGGGAGGAGGAGAAGAGGGAGGGGGGTTCGCATCGCAGGCGGTGGTGCGTTAGGGGAAAAATGGCTGGAATCTCGCCAGGGCGAGAGAGGCAGGAGGGTGCAACGCCCGTGGAACGCCAATTGCTAGAAGCATCTGGCATTCCAGGGCCATTACATTGCGTGGTGATGCGAGCGAGAGGGAAGGAGTGAGAAAGGAGGAAGATAGAAAGGACAGAGTGGAAGGCAAAAGGAGGGGATTTCGAGACACCCCCGAGGCTGTCAAATGAAGAAGAAAATTTACAAGGGGGGTTATGCCAGCACATCGCTCTCTTTTTTTCGCATAAAGAAAAATACGTTGCCAACGCGGAAATGGAAGCGATGCAACGCCTCGGGGATCAAACGGAGGATTAACGAATGGAAAAAGGAGACCCGAGGGCAAGGGGTGTCAAAAAATGTTTGTCGTTCCGGAATTGACAGCGTTATTATTTATAGATCAACTCGTCGCGACATTCATTGGAATGATTTGGAGAAATTTCAAGTAAAAGCCTAGCATGAAACTAATTTCGCTTATACGGATAAGTGGTTTCTTTGCTTCATACTAAGATTATTTTATTTTAGAAAAATAAAGGCAAATATTTGAGTTGTAATTTTACGGAAACATAAATAACAATGCGTATAAACGTTAAAGAGGGATATTTTTTTACTTTATACTAAAATTAATTAATTTCATAAAAATGAAGACTTTGTTTATAATTTTATGAGTATAAATAATAAACACACGCGACACTAAAACAAAGGCGTTAATAAAATGCGAAAGCAATTTGCCGGCGGATTTTCCCTCGGAAATTCAGATCAAACATACCCATTCATTACGGGGTTAAGAACAACTTGTGAAGTAGCACAGCATTAGCGGTGGAGATTAACTCGACGTTTATTAATATAGAATTGGAACCGACTCCATTACCTTAAATGACACGCGTGTTCGCACACTGTATTTGTACCTCAACCAGGGAGATTATACTCATTTCTCATCAGCGGAAGAAACGAGGAAATTTCTCAAACCATCATATCCAGCTAGCTTACCTCACTTCAGCGACATGCGTAAAACATTCCTTAAAGCGCACCGTATTGGCATATCCTGTTTCGTTTCCATGACTTCTTATTTATCTAGCGTTCTTTTAATTAATCACCGAAACTTTTTGTAAAAGAAAAACCTCCTAGATGACAGTAATGCATAAATTTCTCATTTACTCGCGTAAAAAAAATGACTCCAAATATAGAATATTTGAAATGCAAATTCACGCATTACTCCTTCAAATGTCCATTACCTGAAAGCACGGTAAGGTAAAAACAACATTAACAACATTAATCGAGCAAAACTTCATCGGAGACCGTTGTACTCATCTTTTGAAATGGAAAATTAATGATCATCACAGGGACAAATCCCCTTCGCATCTGCGTACAGCATTCAGTACGCACTCACTCTGCGCAGTAATTTAATTTGTTTTAGCGGCCCTTAAAGTCAAGTCTCACTGCCACAATCGGCTTTCACGCCATTTTATTTTCGATGCATTAAACCGTGGGGGCAGAAATGGGAGAGGGGAGGAAAAGTTTGCCGTAATATTTTACGACCGCAGTTAAAGTAAAAGGATAACAGCGTTTCCGCGTACGCGTCTAAAAAAAAAACTCGGAACGGCTCCGCGCTACAACCAATCGGAGCGATTAAACCGCGATTATTGCGTCTCCGTGGCGTGTCGGCTCCGCGGTGGAGTGGCGGGACGTTCAAACGGATCGGACCGTAGATCAACGGTCGGCGTGTGGAAGGACACGACTCCTCACTTAGCAGAAGAGGAGAAGAGACTCGGAGGGGGTCAACGGGGGGTCGAAGTCGTGTTCCCATGGCGGGGGAATCCCTGTCGCATTCCTTCCAAGCCTTTTACTCCCCCCTCTCCCCCTTAGATCCGACCCCCTCCACACGCTCTCCTCCCGGGACCAACCCCCTTGTCTCCGCTTTCTCCTCCTCGCCTGCATCTAACGGGTGATGGGGGAGGGATCTACCCCCAGCTGATTCCTACGCCGAGTTAATTGCTCTGACCTCACTCCATCTCCCTCTCTCTCTCTCCCCTCAGTTCTCTCGCGATGTCAATGCGTTCCCTTTTTGCTCCACAGTCGGATGAGCGGTCGTCTCGTTATATGAAACGGGATAAAAAGAAGCGAGAAAAGAGGTGCAAAGCGCGAATTCCGGAGGCTGACGAGACGGCAAGAATAAACGCTGATATTTTAACGCGGCTCTTTTTATTCCACGGGGAAAAAAGTTGTCTTGCCAACTCGAATTGGATACGTTTTAAAAATCTGGTTAGCGATGAAAAATTCGCTCAAGCTATTTGAAGAAATTATGCACCTGCATTAATATCACTACAATAGACAATAAAATTAAATACTCCGCAGCTAAAGGAAACAATTTTAGTTTCACCTCAGGCGAATTCAATCCTTTATTAATAAGGTGGAGTAATGGATATACCATTTAAAATAAAGCCGATGGAATAATCAACAAAAATATCGACTCTTGGTATATGAAATATTTGCATAAGGGCAAAAAATAAACGTAAAAACCCCCTTGGGTTCATAGTAATAGTGATAACGAAATAAACAGTTTAATTTTCGGTATATTGCATGTAAGGATTATATATATATATATGCTCAATTAATAAAAAACGCCCTCCATAAACTTATAATCAAACCAAGTTGATAAATGGATTAAATAGCCATAATCAAGAAGACATTAGATCCTAAACAATTTTCGTATTTTCGACGACGGATTATCGACCGCATTACGTTTGTAAAATAATTACTGTCGCTCAACCGAATAGCACAGATCGACATTATTTTAACCATACTCCCGACTTTGTCCTTATTCTCCTCTTCGTTGCTAAGCCCAAAAAATATGCAAAATATGTGCATTAAAAATGCGCTAAAAACACAGCAACCAGGCAACCGTTCACTCGAGCCCACCAACTGACATCGTTCTCAACAATGACTCCGGGTTAAGGACGTCGTTAATACTCCTGCCGTTGTCGCATATTCGGCGCCTCTCCACTTTGCATCGGTAGGTGTTGAATAAAAAAAGGAAAGCATACTCAGCGTGCTCGCGGTGTTGAAATACTTAGTTTAAGAGCACTCTGCGTGGTTACGGCGTGATCGATGCTAGCACGTTAATTCTTTGCTAATGAGCAAATGAGGTAGGCGAGTGTTTATTAGGAAGGAACAGAGGGAGAAAGTTAGAAAAAGAAATGGCAGAGAGAATATGCGGAGAAAGAGAGAGAAAAAGGGGTGGGAGGTGGTAGCGTGGGAAATAAAGCGCGCCACTTTATCGTGTAAAGAGAAAGAGCGAAGTAGAGAGAGAAAGAGAGGAGTGGGTAGGTTTATACGCTCCCTTCTAATGAACCACTTTGCTCCCGCGACGGCCAAGAATAACGACGGCAAATAAACGAAGGTTACCAAGGCAACAAAAAATAACACATTCCCGAGATGTTTGCATTTTTCCCAAATCCAGAAATGTTATGTTCGCGAATTAAATTCGGCTAAATTAAAGAAAAAGCGACACGGTAAAAAATACGGAGAAAGAAATATCCTGGTGTCTCAATTAAAACGCGATGGTTCGGAGCGCAAAATAATTCTGCGATAGTCATCTTATACCCTTTTTCTTAGGGGTATCCATCGAGTAAAGAGAGTTGACTTTCTCTCTCTCTCTGTAGCGGTTAACGCGAAGAGATTCGGTTCAAGATCTCACTTGAACTCGGAGAGATGCACCTAAATTGTTCAATTAAAAAAATAATTATTCCCTGACCTCTGCGTGCGAGTTTAATCCCGAGCACGTTTTCTTAGATTCTTACCAAAAAAAACGAATGAAAAATTAAAGTGGATTTTAAGACAAAATTATCATGATCTGAACTTCAACAATCCTTTTTTTGAGAGTTGGATATCGTTCAGAAGATGCTAATACAATTAGCGAAGCGCAAGAAGCGGAATTGTGAAGAACGAAAATCATCCTATTTATCATATCCGAACTTTAAAACTGTACATCCTCAGCGAAAAAATCCCCAAATGACTTTCATATCGAGAGACTTTGTTTACCCCGAGGAGATTATGTAAATGAACAAGATCGCATCCGACGAAATAACGAAAAAAAACTCCACCGCTAATCCCCGTAAAAATGAAAAAAAATTATGTACCTCTGCCCTCGGCCGTTTTACCTCGAGAGTTGCAAATTGTAATCCTCCGCGACCACGCGGAATAAAAAGAGCAACTACTCGTTGCAGGCAATCTCGCTAACTCTCCATTCATCCATTGTATCCCCCTTCCTATCCTCCTTTCCCCACTCCGACGGTTACTTTTCTCATCCTCGTATTCCAATTTCTCCGTCGGGTTACGAGACGAGGGGATATTTTTTTGGGGTCAGCGAACACATAGAAGGGGGAGAGGGAATAAAAAAAGACGGGTAGTGGAGGAAGAGTATCACGAACCGCCGCAGCTGGAATATAAAACCCTCCTCCTTTTCCCCTACCTTCTCCTTCTCCTCCCTTCCCTCGTTTCTTTGGAGACACTCGCCAAATGAAAAACGCCCCGGCGAACAACAACAATTCCGACTTTCACCGGCGCGCGTTATTATTATTTTTTTCTCGCGAGAAAAATCCATACGTCGTCCTTCCGAGTCGGAAGATGAAGGAGGAGGAGGAGCAGCAGCTTGAGGAGGATGGAAGTAGTAACACCCCTGTACTTTCATCCACCTAATCATCCAGATTAGTTACGGCAGTTGCGTAGGAAAGACGAGAGAGAGAGAGAGAGAGAGAGACTGAAGGGGAGAAATTCTATTTTACGCCCCGACGTGTTTTCTGATGAGAGGATGAATAAAGAGGATGGGGAAAACAGGAGCAGAGGTGAGGGAGGGAGAGAAGGCGAGAGAGAGAGAGAGAGAGATAATAAAGGAGAGAGATGGGAAGGGAGGGAAAAGGTATGTGGAGAGAGGGGGGATTGAATAAAAAGGGAGGGAAGGGAAGAGGAAGGAAGAGTGAAAAGGAGAGAGGGAGGGGAGGAAAGAGCAACGGTAGGAAGGGGAAGATAGAGGAGTAAAAGGGAGAGGTTGAGAGAGGAGAGGGATAGGGAAGAGATGAGAGAGATAGAGTGAGATGGAGGGTGAGAGAGGAAGAGGAGGGACCGCGGGAGTAAAGAAGGGATGGAGAAGAAAAGAAAGGGAGGTGTAGGGAGAAATATTGGGTGGTAGGAAGAGAAAAAGGAAAGATGAAGGGAGAGTGATGTCGAGTGGGGGAGAGAAAGAGGGAGAGGGGGCGGGAGAGACAGTCAGAGAGAGAGAACTAAGGAGGAATAAAGAAGGGAGATAGAGGGAGAAGTGCGGAAAGAGGGGCAGAGGAGAGAGTTGGAGAGAGAGAGTGGGAAGAGGAAAATGAGGGATGGGATGTGAACCGAGCTGGGAAAATGCAGGAACCGGGGAAGCATTGTTCGCGGGTACAGTTCGCCCCGAGGGAGGTGGCGAGATGGAGCTGCTTGTGCACGCGAAATATGCGCTGAGCGGATTCCAGGGCGAGTCGACGTCACACGGCCATCAAGGATAATCCGAAAAAGAAACTTGAGAGAGAAAATCCAACCCGATTCTTCTCTGAAATCCCTCTCCCCAGAGATGCAGCCCGATTGACGTGAATGCACAAAACAACCACAAAATAATTTGCTAGGGATTTTGGATAGTTCGCTGTTATTAAAATGTTTCAGTATCCGGAATTATTTTTTCGAGACCCAATTCGTGGAATGAGTCAATACTAACCACCGTTTATAGAAGTTGCAACGTCATTCAAACGGACGAATTAGTTCAAGTTCAATACCTATCAACATGTACTTCACAAAAATACGCCTAAATGTAAATATGTACTTCTATATTATTTATTTCTTTTATCTATCTCATAAAAAACACTGACGCCAAAGAGCTTAACACGTTCGACGCGGCATGACTGGAATTCCCGTCATTGTACTACATATGGTTCCAACGGTTTGGGTCGGGGACTGTCATGTCTTAGCGTCCTTTCTTTTTCCTCTAGCCATCAGTTTGATTCCCTCCTCCGTTTGGGCAACGTCAGTTTCACAGTTGGTGATTATTTTCATCGGATATACATTGGATGTAAAAGTCAGCTTAATATGATTATTCTACATAAATTATTATAGAATCGGCGGAATCTCAAAAAAGGTTTCTGAATCGAACATTAATTTCTAAAATATCCATCTTAACCCTTTATGATTGTAATAAGTTTTTCAAAGGAATACAAATACTTTAAAATGCTGCTATATTTAAAAAATATATGGCCGCTAAATTTAAATTATTTTCAATTGAAAAAAGATTTCTTAAACGTTGTAGCAAAGGACGTACATTTTGACGAAAAATTAAATAATAAAGCTGAAGCATTGAATGTTATCTCATAGTTACAGCTATGCATAAAGGGTCAATACAGTCATAATTGGTCCGGAGACAATTTTTGGAGGCAAACGAGTGAAAAGAGAATGAGTTTGCGATTAAAATAAACGAAAAATTAGCAAGTCAATGGCTACAGTTTAAGACAACCCAGTCCCGCTTAAACAGATGCTCTGTTGTGCTCGGAAGATAAGCGTTAAGTGAGAGAGAAAGATAACGAGGGAAAGTGTTAAAGGCGAAAGACGGCTGAAAAGGATGAGGAGATGCGTCCGCTGGCTCAGGGAAAGGTTATCGGGGAAAAAGTGACGTCAGCCGCGTACCATCCCTCCCGTCTCACTCTTCGACGAATCGCTTTTGTTTTCCTTCAAACGCCCCTTTTTTGTCTCTCTAATCTCTCTGCGTTTCCGAAACTTGCACACAAACCATCCCGTGCGCGAGGCACCCATCATTCCTCTCCCTCTCACCCAAGTCGCTCCATTTAATTCCTCCTTACTTTTTCCCCCTTTCTTTCTTTCCACCGCATCTTCCTACTCCTCCTACCCTATCCTTCTTATGGGGGTCGCGTTTTCCTTGGCGCGCTGCCAATGGGCAGCTGACAGCGGCCAGAGATGTACGAAGACTCGACGCCCGGCATTTCCTCCCATTCATGCTCTTTCCCCCCACAGAGGCGGGAAGTAACACCGAAGGCTTGGAATGGAGGGGAGGAAGATGAGGAGGAAGTAGGGAAAGGGTGCAGAGTTGAGAGAGGAGCGAGCGTTGGAGCAGAGGGGGAGAGGGTGCATCTTCCTACAGACTGGTAGCGTAGCGCGTCCAACATCCGTTGATCCTTTGACGCGGAGATGCATCTTTATTCATGACGAACGTTACATAACAACAAATTTTCTCAAGGTTCACTTATCACGAGAGAATAGTGTGAGAATACAGTTATGATATTTATCACCCTTGAAAAAATAAATGTTTGTTACTAGGAATTTAGAACATGTCCTAGAAAACTAATTGGAGTTTCATGCACGCTTCGACGTAATCCTGAGCGCAAAATATTCCTAACGCCGCTGCCTTAGCTCTCCTGCTTCGATCGGAGCTCCCTCTCTGCCGAACGACAGATATGGACGTCGAACGACCGCCGATTAATATCAACACATCCGTCCGATAACGTCCTCGCGCGTTCAGTAAAATAGTCCATTCGATCTGAAAGAGTGAAAAAAAATGCCAGAGAGGGCTGCTCAGGGATGCTGAAAACTGCCCTTTTCTAAAAGAGATACTTTGGACTGTAAATAAAGCTTAAAAATCTCTCTCATAACAGAATTATTCCTAAACCAAATACTACTACCCCATGATAGGAGCCAAAATAGTGACCACGCGTGCTCTTACCCTAAGGAAATCTGTTTCGGCTGGTATACGCGCGTGACGAAAGCAAACAAAAAACACAAGCGGCTAACGGACTAAATGCGTGCGTTAAAGGAAAGAGCTAGAGAGAGAGAGAGAGGAGAGGATAGAGAAGAAAAAGGTTTTTTTAAGACCTTGAGTGTCGACGAAGCGATTCCAGGCTCTGAAGGAAATTGAGCTAAGTTAGGGTTGGAGGAGGAATGGGAGGAAGTGGGAGCGATGTGAGGGATGCAGAGAGAGAGGGAGATATGGAGAAAGGAAGGCAGAAAGAGGGAGAGAGAGGAGGGCCTTTCTCTCTCTCCTCAGTCACGACGCCCAGACTACTTCCCGTTGAGGAGGGAATAGGGAAGCTCTTAAAAAAGTCTTTGGAAACGACGTGAATACTGTAGCAGTTCAAGCGTTTTTTTTTCTTCATCGCCAGCTGCATCAAATTCGCAGCGTTTAAAAAGAAAGGGGGAAGGGTCCTTCTCTTTCGAGGAGAGAAGGGAATGAAAGGGGGAGGGAACTTATTATTTTTTTAAATCGCAATATTTTGAGATGGAACGAGTGTTGCCTACATGTCAGGAAACGAAGAGAGGGGCAGCATGCATAATAGCAGGATATTAGCGTGCGGAGAGATTTAAGTGAGGGCTTCCTGCATTCCGCGCATTTTTTCAAATCAGGAAATTTGATACGCGGACAGCAAGGATAACAGCTGCGGATGGATATCGCCCAATTAAGGTACGATTGTTGAGTACACAAGCGTCTGGGAAATTTCGAACGGCTGATCCGGCTTCGAGCACGCGTTTATGGAGGGCATACGTATAATTTGTTTTTTACTTTAAATTCCTACGGCATCAAAATCTCATTGAAAGTTGAGTTTTAAAATTACTATCCAATAATATTTCCATCGAAAAATTCTATATAAAATAATATTTTTATAATCAGCAGGTGATTAAATTATTTTTATAATATCAGTGAAATACACAAAAAATTCCAAATCCCCTTCCTCTAGCGAACGAAGTATTATAAGACTATTTCCATCACTGCGAAGATAGATGTTAAAAAAGCTGTAAAAATTAAAAATTTTCATCTTAAGTTTGTAAGAATCACACCTCAACATTTGACCAGACCAGGGGTCTCAATCTCGCGACCCTCAAACTCAAACGCATTTATTACAAAATATTTAATGCAAACCTTTGTGAATAATCTAAGAAATTTAAGAAGCGTATTGAATTAGCAATTTTAAAATATACACGATTTATTGGTCATTCCAATTAATAAAACCCCTGCAGTTGGCGTACAGAAGAATATTCTTCCCGCTGCCTGCGTGTTTCCTGGGTTTCCGAAGGACCAAACCCTCGACGCCGAATGTAGTATCTTTGTAATTAGTGGGCTTAAGACATCATCCTAAGGTTTGGGCGATTTCTGCCTCTTGTTGAAGGATAGAGTGAATGTTCAAAGAATAGGAAACGGTATGAGGACTGTGAAAGTTTGATTCGGTGGAGGACCTTCATGCGGCCGGCGCATGGATGTGAGTTTTAGACTCCTGGACTACACCTTATGGAACAAATGCTCCATTTTATTTCCACCACGATTTCTTCGGTAAATTCGCATCGATACGCGCATAATCTGCCTCGACTTATAGCAAAGAAATACTAGTACATATAGTACGAGTAGATATGCTCCACTTCATCAAGCTAAAAGAGAGAGAGAGGAAACAAAAGACAACCTATGGTGTCTTGGCTGAGTAAGACAAGCACAGATTCGTGGCAGAGCCAAGTGGCACACTCGAGTACACGCTGTTGGGAACATAGGGTTTATTTCTTTTTCCTCCCGCGAATATTCAAGAAAAATGTTTTTCCTTCGACTGCGCAATATTTTAAAGAGAGCGAGAGAAAAGATAGAGAAATAAAGATAAACAACCTACAAAAATACCTTACAGGACTACATCTCTTTCTCATTAATCTACCTCCCAAGGCGCTTTTTATGCTTTAACTTCCCCACTGACTTAGTTTCCTTTTCTTCGTAGATAGGCGTTCTTTGCACGAAGTGAACGCACATAGGGGAGGTCGATTCCGTCCGTCCGTCCCTCCGCATGGTAAAACTCGAAAACCGATTGAGGTATTATGATGAAATTCGGTATTGGGGAGTTCTGCTAAAATTGGTCGACCGATTTCAATTTTGGTCAAAATCGAACAAAAATGATGACCACTTTACACGAAGATCTACAATGTTCTTTTGTTTAAACTCGGAAACCACTAGACGTATTTTGATGAAATTTGGTATTGGGGAGTTATGCTAAAATTGGTCGACCGATTCCAATTTTGGTTAAAATCGGAGAACAATCACGACCACTTTACGCGACCTACAAATAGTTGACAATGTTACATTGTTTCAACTCGGAAACCGCTTGATGTATTTTGATGAAATTTGATATTAGAGAGTTTTGCTAAAATTGGTTTATTAATTCCAATTTTGGTTAAAATCGGACAACAATTACTACCACTTTACATGATGATCTACATGGATTTTACGACGTACCTTTCTTGCATCTTGTTAAATTCTCATCTGAGCAAAAATATTGAGAACATTGCGAAATCTCAAAGAACGCATTTGGAAACTGTGTATTCCGACATGGCGTACAAATTTCCAATCTTATTTTATAGCGGGGAGGATCCTGCAATCCGTCACTCTCTCTATCTGTCGTAGAGTACGGGCATGAGTACTTGCTCTGAATACACACATGCACGAACACATGCGAACACACGCGAACGACTACTACGTGGGAAGTCGGTCACGCGTGCGATCCGCAAACAAGGGACAAGACGGAAGGAAAACAAGCGCGAATCGTATTATGCAACAGTCTGGGTAACTCGATATTTTTCACGATACGTGCGACATTATGAACTGGAAAACTTGTGCCCGTCAACGGTTAATTAAATGCCGACTCGTATATGGGAAAATGGCGGAGTACTTCATTTGGAAGGACCAAGGGTTTTTATAAAAAATCCGGGTCAAGGGTTACAAATTTGAATAACTGAATGTCAACTCGGATCTCATATGAGCATTCGATATTCATAACAAGGACCGAGAGGTTGCTATTCGTACTTTTTTATTCGAGGAAAATTGCTGCTCTGTGTAAAGAAATACAGTCAACTCCCGATTTAGCGCCCTCCTTTATACTAATGCCACCCCAGCAAACCACCAATGAATCGTTGCGAACAAAACTTCCATCTTATGAATACATATTTAGCATGTAGCTCGATTTACCGCCACCCCCGCTTTAGTCCCAATGTCACTGGTGGACAAACAGTGGCGCTAAATCGTGGTCTGACTGTACACTGAGTGATCACCGATAACTCGAACCGCAGGAGACCACAGAAGTTTTCAGATCATAGAAGATTGAAGAGTTTATGACTGCACAAAAATGTCTCCTTCGATTTAGCTAAAACTTAGACTTATAAACGCTCAAATTATTATAATCCTGGTGATGATACTCTAACATAAGTCAATTTTATAGAAAAGCTATTAACAAAATCTGACGCTTAAGTAAGTAATAGGAAATGGCACGATAAACGTTTTGCGCAACCACACATGGAGACGGTCTTCTTCCAGGTTTGCTGGCGCATAATCAATCACCTGCGATGACTTCGTGGAAAGTCGTTAATGCGAATTTAAGAAAAAGCTATAGTCATTTATTATTTCGAAAACGATTTCATTTTTAAAAACGTGACCTCGAATCTTTATAAATATCATAGTTCTGTAAGTGTTCTCCACCGCTACAAAAATGGGTCGAGGTCGCCGCATTACTCGCTGCAACGAGTTACCCTGACGGAACCTATGGGAATGACTGAGTCGGTTACTTTCCACTTCGATTCGTACACTTTACATGCTCTTATTTTCAGGGTCACGTCCATTCCGCCGCATGGTTTTCCAAGCAACATCTCCGGGTCGATAGCATCTATCAATCACGCGACAGGAATTATTAAATCCTGAAATTAGAACCTAAAAAAGAGGCGAAACAAGTGGGAAGACACCGACGATATTTTAGTTCATTTTTCCGGGGCGCTGGCGGAATTATAAAATTCCTAGGACTCGAGCGATCGGTACATTTTTTCGCGGATGAAATCGTCGCCGAAGTTTTAAAACTTGGCTAAATCGCTCCATAATAGGGAAAGTATTACTTCCGAACAACTTCGAGGACTCAAGTCTCACCCGACCTCTTTTTTCGATCGCCAGAAAGAGCGCAAGAGAGAGCGGTTATGATATCCGAGTGCTACGAGCGGACAAAACACTGTCGGAGAGTCTGAGGAAAAAAACGCGGACATCGAAATTACTACAGCGAGAGAAGATGGGGATATAGAGAGACGAGGAAAAAAGGATACGAGAGAGAGAAAGTAAAAACACGGAAAAGCACGGCGTCGATGGAAAGGGAAGTAGGAGAAGGGAATAAACAGGAGGAAGGGAATTAATCGGAAAGAGAAGAGAGGGGAGGAAAGAAGGAAAGCCGGCAATGGCGCGGATTCGCAAGGACACGGCGCAAATAAGAGGGGGAAAAACCTATTTCCCAACAACGTCAAAGCTCGCAAAAACTTCAAAGCGCGAACTCACTCGAGGAGAAATGCAGTGTGAAAGAAAGAAAAAACGGAGTCGGAAGGAGAAAAACGAAAGGGAGAGACAAAGAAAAAGATGGATAGAACAAGAAAAGGAAATGCTACAGAACTAGAGAGAGAGAGGGAAAGAAGAGGGTAAGCGTAAGAAGAGTGAAAAGATAGAGGGGGATGGAAGAGAGCAGAAAGAGGGGATGAGGAGAAAGGGAGAGAGATAAGAGAAAGAGGGAAAGAGAGGAGAAAGGGGCGATAGATAGAAGAAAGAGGGGGAAATGAGAAAGAGGAAGGGAGAAGAAAAGAAAGAGAGAGAGGGAGAGAGACGAGAGGTAGAAGAGAGAGGGAGAGAGACGAGAGGTAGAAGAGAGAGGAGAGAGAGAGAGAGAGGGAGAAGATGAAGAGGGGGAGAGAGAGGAGAAAGTGAGAGAGAGGTGAGAGAGGAGAATGAGGAAGAAAGAGGGAGAGGATGAGTCAGAAGGAGAGTGGGAAGGAGAGATACAGATAATTAGAAAGGAAGACGTAAAGAGCTAAAATGGAGAGGAGCGCAAGATTGGAGGGAATAAAACAGGAAGAAAGATAAAAAATAAAAAATGACAGCAACAATAGGAAAATTAAGAGATAGGAAGAGAAACGAGAGGATGTACGAGATAATACAAAATTGTGAGAGAAAAAGACTGACATCCGGTCCAAGAGAAATAAACTAGAATTTCGCAAGAAAGGGAAAAAAATAGGAAAAAACGACCAGAGTCGAAAAATGGTCATGCCCTAAAAAATAAAACCATCAGGTATCCCTTAAAAAAAACATACATATAAAGGGGAAATTCCCACAGGAAACACAGACGGAGGTAGATTTCCGAATACCAATATATACGTCGAAAGAAGGAAAAAAAAATTCGTCGAAAAAAGGAGAGGGAAAGCAAGGAGAAACAATCAAATGGCAAAATCACCTTTTTTGATCGGCGAATAATGAGCATATCGCGGTCTCGCGTTGTTTTGTTTCTCTGTTTTATTCCATCCGGAGCGGGATTTTTTCGAGAGGACGAAGGGCGAAAGCAAAAATTTCGAGGTCGGAATGACGAAATTCGGAGGAAGGGACGGAGGGGGTGGGGGAGCACAGGTAAAGGATACGGGAGAAGTGGGGAGAGGGGTGGAGAAAAACAGAGAGAGAGAAAAAAGAGGGATTAAAGGCGTGTCTCCAGTGCATATAGTGCGCTGTGGAGGACGAAGCATGCTGTTCCCTTTGAAAAGGAGGCGAGCGGAAGCATGCTTCGATACAGCGATAGAGGCAGACGAGCGGTTCGGGTTCCTTTTATTGCTCATTCACTTGTTTTATATATTTTTAAATTTTATTTTGCGCGCGAGCGCGGCAAGGTCACCCGTTGCGCAATAATTTCCGCCGCACAGGTGTCCGAAGGGAAAGAAGAGCGCGAGAAAGAGAGGGGGGCGGAGGAGAGGGAAAGAAAGATAGAGGGAAGAGTTAAACATGACAAATGAGGAACGGCTTGCGTGTTGGAGCGCATATAGGCGCGGCGGCCGAACGAGGGGAGTCAATCAAGGAAATTTTCGTCCGAAGAGCAAAGCTGCCGTCCGGCATTACACCTCTTAAGGGAGTAGATTATAACGATAACCCGAGGTCGGCCTTAAAAAAATACCCGTGAGGTCACGGGGTATTTTTTTAAAGTTGAGCTTTAACGAGAGGTGCTGTACTGATGAGGAAATTTTTTAGGCGAGAGAAGTTAAAGGGAATAGTCTAAAGCAGTTGAAAGGAAATCTTTTGCTATGGTTTGGACACATCAAAATAGGGAATGAAGACTGATGGGCCAATCAAATTTTATTATGGAAGGCACTTGAAAAGATGAAAATTGGAGCGGCCTAGGACATAGATGGAGCAAAGACAGATACGTTGGAGAGATGAAGATTGGAGATTGTTTATGGAATGGCGAAAAATACGAAAGAGACGCAGATACGAGGTTCATTCGTTTGACGTCAAGCTCAGCAGCGTCTACGTCCATAATTATGGCCAAAAATGTCCAGAATATTGCATTTCAAAATAGAAACTTAAAACCAAATGATTCCTACTATCTTACATAATTAATTGTTGGATATATCTTCGTCATAATTTCGTAATAATTTTACCAATTCTACGAGAAAAAGTACCAATTATATACAATTTCATAATTTTAAAAATAAGCAAGTTGTTGGCAACATAAGACAAGCGCAAACAGACATTTAAATCACAAGTAGTCCACATCTACATAGACTTTTATTTCGAAAAATCGATTCAATTCAACGTAAGGATGCGCAATTTACGCAAGAGGTAAAAATTCTAACGCCCAATGTTATCTTGTGCACCAATAGCATTCCATTCTCTTAATCTGTTTCTCAATTACTTTTAATACATACATTTCCTTATACCTAATACAATACCGGAAACTGACAAAAGAAAATACGACGACGAAATAAAATTAATGCTATAAACAGGGACTCTAATAAAGCCAACTCCATCTTCTTTAAATGTCAGCCCAAAATTCCAAGCGATTTATTTTAAAAAACAACAACTACTAAATTATCTCGAGCAAAACATGGACAAGAAGGGATCAGGGGATCGGGATACGACAACGCCGCTGGCTACAACATCCCGGTAAAGTCGCGGATAAGGATGGCGAATAAACGCGACGAACCGTATTGAAAAATACGTTATAAAAAACCACCCAAACCCCTCCCCCCTTCGGTCTTCAGGAGCGCGGAAAGGTAAGAGAAACAGTCGGAGTCGGACTGAGAGCGAGAGAAAGAAAGAAGGGTTTGCGTGTTAGCGGCGGTCGGTACGAGGCACGGGAGGGAGGGATGAAATTGCACCGAGGGAAAGAGAGAGAGAGGGCGTGTAGTATGTCTGCATTACGAGAGGAGAGAGAAAAAATTCGAAAAATAACTATTTAAAAATTCGCGAGGCGTGACGACAGAGCAACGAGAAATAAAATGGAGTCGAGGGAATTTTTAAAAAATGCTTTCGTGAAAAAAAGAAAGAGTGAGGGAAGGAAGGATATAAAAAATGCACAAGTTTCGTCGAGGGAATGAAATTTCTTTTTTATGCAAGAGCACTTACGTAAGTAGGGTTGAAGTGTAATATCGATATGTCCCGGGAATTAAAGAGATATCTTCATTCGAGTCTCCGTCTCTTCTTTCTCCGTCTCATCCTATCTCTCTCTCTTTCTCTCCATCCGCCTATTAATAACACTACTCTCCGAACGGGAAAAGGAGGAGTCGGGACGAAATAAACGAGGCACTCCATATAACTTCGAAAATTTTTTAAGAGCTCCTACTACTGCTTCGGAAAAGAGGGAAAATATCCATCGAGAAGATCGCCTTAAATGTTAACTAAACATAAACCTCTCTATCGGAGAAGACTTGGCGATTTTTTTTCGCTGCATTTGGCTCTTCCTCCTCAATCGTCCCTTTTCTCTGCACGCTGTCTCTGACGGAGATATTTTTCCTCGTGCAATTACAACATTTCGATCGATATTCTATCGCGAATATCACTCGAGATTCTTCAACGGGATGGATGATTTCTTTTAATTGCGACGGCGATGAAAGCATCGCTGAATCGAAAAATTTCACTTTTGATTTTTAAAAACCGCTTCGTTATAATGGCGTGTAACTCCTTTGATGGCAACCTTGGTCTCCGTGCGATTCCAGCATCACGATCGATATTATATCGTGGATATCTAAAAAAAAAATCTTTATTGGATTGGAATATTTTAGAAATTTGAAAGCAATAAGAAAAACATCGCAGACGCAATGAATTCCGCGTTTTAATTAAAAAATCTGTGAACTTCACCGTGACGGTGTGTTATATCGATGCCTATTTAAAAAACTTACTTTAAGGATCTGTCACGTGTCTTAAGTTCTGCCGGTTCTTTGTAACTGATTTTGTAAACCTTTCATTTGACCTCTCCTTAAAGTTCAGAACGTTATTTTTTCCAGCCGTTGGATCGTCGCTAAGCATACTTTTTTACGGCCACATAACGGAGTCACTTTCTTCTTTTTATCGACTAATAAAGCGCCTATATAACGAGTCTTTGATCGAATATAGATTGGGAGGCGGCGACGGGCGTGGTTCACGATCGGTCTCACAAATCGACGCCGAAATGTTGTCGATCTTTTTAAAACGGAATGTTCTCGCTTCCGAACGGTTAACCGTGCGACAGGCGGAGCGAAAATGAACGACGACGACGTAACGAAAAGAGATCGCGATCCCGTTCAGACTCGCGGATTTAACGTCCGCATAAAACGTCGAGGGAAGCGATAAACATCTACTTGCGCGTTCATTTCCATCTCCTGGTACTATCCGCAAGAGTTAATTTGAACGTCTGATCGTTTTAATAGTTACGAACGTTGAGGAAATGTTTTCATTTTCATCAGGTTTGATTTTTTTTTAAAACATCGAAATGACAGGAGACGCTACATTTATAATGTTGACGTTCGTGACATTTAACTAGTCCTGTTGGAAATCAAATAATTAGTTACTTTTACGATGTTTTGAAAAAGTGTTTGGTTTTCCAAGAGTCGATTCCTATCATCCTCGATGAGGGATGAAGTATTATTCTATTACGCGCTTACATACATACATACATGCATGCATAATGGTTTATCATAAAAGTCTACCTGATAACTCCACCCATGAAATATTTCATGCTAAGGGTTGTAAGCAATGGTTTTAAACAAAATCGGTTAATCGATTATCTGATACTATTTAAGAAAGCAATGCTTAATAACACGCGAAAATATTCTATTTATATGTGTATGTCTTTAAGTTAAAAAGGAGAAATAAAAATTTAATATTAATTTCACATAATCAATTAAGAACTCAGGAGCCAATAAATAATGCACAGTCACTCCACGTAAACTATGATTTCATTATATGTAAAACTTTAACACTAATGAGTATTCCATAAACTCTTCTGCATGGCGGAACACGTTCGTAAGTTCGGATGCTCGGACAGCCCGGATTAGTGTTTACATCGGAAGTTACCAACAGATTCTTAGATACCATAAAAATGAAAATCAAGGCATCAAGTCTAGACAATTTATCAGATCATTTTTATTAAACAATGCATATTATTATTTCTGCGTTAAATTTAACGGATCACTATTTCATAAGAGCTTATAAGGTCGGGAAAAAATGTTCTCACGAGCCATAGTTTGCAGACCCCTACCTTAACCTAAATATGTAACTATTCCAAATCGATGCGAGATCCAATTAAAACCACCTCGGATGACAACCATGAAATATTTTAAACAGTTTTCCGTGTCACCCAAGTATTGAACAAATCAGAACCAGCAACCGATTTTCCCCTGTAAAGAAAAAGAATGCATTCCGGGTCTTCGAGCGATTGAAATATGTATTTACTCGATCTAAACCCTTTATTTTTGTTAACGGATGAGGCCGAGGGACCGTACACATCGAAAACGAATTCTGGCGTCCGTTGCACCCGGATGAGAAAATGAGCTCGCCCAAATCACGAAGGCTCTGTTTTTTTTTACGATAATTTACGACGGCGCTCCTATGCTTTGGATATCTCTCCATCTGGAAGGAGCTGCCCGGGGAGAGTGAACGTCCTCTTCGTGACCCCTCTCTGCCTCTTTCCACCATCCAGCCCCGCCCACCTCCTATCCCTTACGGTAGGACCACCAACGAACGGGTCCTCCCGGACTTTGTGAACGCACTTCGAAGGTCGAGACCGCGTGTCTTCGGCTGGATGGAGAACTGGGCATCTTTCATTTGAAAAGTTCCCGTCTTTGCAACCTAAGCGTCCGCGATGCCGTTCTCAGTCGATTCACCTCACCCCTCTCCTCTTAACCCTCCTCCCCACAAATTCGTTTTGGAGGTGTCCACGCGCGAGGTCTCCAACGGTGAGACCGGAACCGGGGAGTATAAAAAAATTCGTAATGAGATTGGAGAAGGTCCACGCGGAGAGAGACAAAAAGACACGCTGAAAAAATAACTTAAAAAAGCAAGGATGTTAACCGTTGCTGTGAGACGAAAAAGCAGCAAGTTTCTCCTAAACAAGTGTTCGGCAACCTACGGCTCTTAAACGACTTTCGTGGAGGTCTCTAAACTATTGCTATCAGATGTAGCAACTGAAACTACTTATTCCCTGGCCACCTGAATGTCCGTAAGTGTACATTTATTTAAGAGTCATCTTAAATGTGACATGAATTATTTATATAAGTTCTTATTCACCTGTACTGCGCCTCCTCTTTTATTGAAAAATAATGGCTGTTCTTGTTAATTCGATTGCCAATCCCTGTCCTAAAATATGGAGTTGCAGTACCTCTCTAAAAAGAAACCATTTTGCTCTTACTTGCACGTAAATTTTGAGGTATAATGGCTGAGTTTGAGCGTAAAAAAATAACTTAATAAATCCTCAAATTGGCCAATATAAAGGCGTTATTACTCCCTGCATTTCATTCACTCGTCATCGTTTTTTCCGCATGCGAAAGAGATACGTAGAGAGAGAATTGAATTGAAGACGACAGCGTGAAACAAAACGTACCTATCAGCCGAGGATACGCAGAGGCGGAGACGATGAAAAAAATCTATCGAAGAGAAAAATTAAAGAGATATATCGTCATCTAGGAAAGAATTAATTTCGGCGATTTCGCAAAAGATGAATGTGCCCCGTCAGATCTAAAAAATTACAATACGAGAACAACCCCCGGGCGGAGTGTGTGTATGTGTGTTTGTGATGGCTATCGCCAAACCTTCGCCCGGAAAACTCTTTAATATGTTAATGAAAAAGTAATAGATCTCCGTTTACGAGTGTCTTGCCTTTTCACATGAATCATTAAAAAGCGCGTTTTAAACATATTTTTTGAGCGTCTACTATGTTAACAACAGAATCTCGAAAATCCTGACCATATCGGTCGTGGAGACAAATAGCACGTCGTACAAAAAGTTTAGAGGTAATTAAAGGATTTGCGATGCAAGCTGAAACCTCGTGAAGGAATTTTTCTAAAAGAAAAAAGCTGCTGCCGCCGTTATCGGAATCATGCTCTCCCGGGGTTTTCGGGAGCCCTGCTAATTTGATTCGCGGGCATCTATTAGTCTTATCTATCTTCTCTTTCAATATAACGTTGTTTTTCTTGAGGATGATGCTCTATGTACTCCGCTTAATCTCTTTCTTCGTGGAGAGCGCATATAATAAACGTCTAATATCCGCATTCTATTCACCTGTTATGAACGCTCCGTCGTATTTAATTTTACTATCTCTCCTTCTGGAGCCTATCTACGTGAATTAATGCTCGTATCTTCAGTACTTCAGCAGAGCACATACTCGGCAAAAATATTGGCAATTAAAAAGTCAAAAAGTCACATAAAGCGGCCGCTATTCGTATCCACATAATCACCCTTTTTCGGTTTAACTCGTAAATAAGATACTCGAGAACGGGTTTATTTCCATAAAGGTATTACAAAACGCGAATGACCGCCACTGATTGGCCGTTGCTACGCCGTTGTTTTAACGTTGTTAACTTATTAGGGAAGGGGGTCAATAAAAAAAACTTGAGCGTAAAGTTAACGGATGCGTTATAATGGATTTAAGCGTGCATTAACGGAGAAGACGTTTTCGGCCGAATAAGCATATAATAAATCCGTTTAAGGCACGCGTCCTTTTTAAGGGCCAAAATGGTAAAAACACGAACGCGGAGGCGGAGGTGGCGGGGGTGGGGGGAGGTGGATTGGGCGAAGGCGTAACTAGTCGTAAAAGGATGAGCAAAAACGTGCGGACGAGTCAGAGTGGTTGTGGAGAAGAGGGCGCGACGGGGATAAACAAGCGCGCATCGTCGGATACTGTCGAAAACACACATAACGCGATTAGGGGCGCGAGTGGGTGGGGAACAAAAAACGCCACGTTTGCACACGAATGTCGAGACGATCTCTAAAGTCAGTTTGTGTGTGTAAAACCGCAGTCTCTTGCGGGTGAGCGATTATCAGAGAGATGGCATCGCCGAGGAAGTCCCGATTGAAATTCATTTCCTGGTTAGCAAGTCTCTCCGCACACTTATCGCGATGGAAAGTTTAAGTATTAATGGCCTCAAAAGGGGTTTTAGACGACACGTTTACGAATTAAATCGGATGAGTAAATTTGATATAGGTAGCAGAAGAAATGGCGTTTTTCCGCTGACATTTTTTTCGAAACATAAGCATATACAAAGTGGAATATCTTCTTCTTCTAAAGTCTTGGTAAGTCACTATTTTTTCAAGAATTAAATTCGGAAGTCACCTTTCTTTCTAAAATTTTTAACTGACCAGCTAGCTATTCATTGCCCTACCTCTCAGATACCCATTGCGCGTAGGACAGAGGGAATCAGCAGGTCGTAAAAAAAAGTCTTGGTGGCATTGAATTTATGTTTTCGAGCCATTGCTATCGCTAAAATCCACTAATTCAGTATATCATTAAACGTACATCAGTTCATAAATTGCGCTTAGTTTCCATCATTTAACTATGGATTGCATAAGTGGTAGCAAACAATTCTATTAACAGTAAACTCCCGATTCAGCGGATGCCTATCCCGGTTCGTCGATATACCTCAATTTACGCACTATAGAACAGGAAAATGAAAATTATATAAATACTAAGGAAGCAAAGAAAATACTAAGGAAGTCTAATTTAACATTACTGTATAAATTAAGTTTACAAGTCAAGTAATAATATAATACGTAATGAAACCTTGATCAAGTATAGGCCAAGTAAATACCTTACACACGTCATTATCTAATTCAATATAAAAAACTTTCCATTTTAATTTTTGAAAATTCTGCTTAATCGATATTCCGGTTCATCAGGAGTTAACTGTACGTGTTTGGTTTTCTGCTAACATAAAGAAAACCTTTATTCGAGTAAATAAAAAAAACGTTCTACAACAGAATTTACGAGTAATACTAAGACAAGATGTTTTTAGAGACTAAAAAATCTGCCGACGGTAAGTCAACCGAAACGTCATCTCGCCAGGCAATATTAAAATGCATTAAACGGATAAGCGTGTCGGTCGGATGGTTTCCAAGATTCTTCCAATGTTTTCCTAACGCGTATCTCGTAAAATTGTCGCTCTTCGTCGCCGAGTTTTATCACCTGGATTCCGCCGCGGGCAAAAGGAAGACGACAAAGGAAGTATGGAGTGACACCGTGCATTAATCTCAGGTGAGTTGTATAGCACGGGTTGGAGGTTGCTGCGTACAGAGAGGAAATTCCTCGACAGCCATAATCGCCATGGAAACAAATAACGTCGTCCGCATAGCAGCGCACCTCGCATTATTAACAACACGGAAGTCAGTGATGCGACAATACTAATAAAAGAGTTTATTTGCGATGGTTCTGCATTTTCCGCACACACTAACATAAATGTCAATGCGGAGATTGTAACGTACACACTAAACTATTTTATAAAGCGACGTTCTTGATAAATAACTCTTAAATAAGCGCATACTTGTTTTGCCTTCATCATGGGTTTTAACGAAACATTTATACATTCATAAACAGTATAATAACAATATGTCAACGGTCATACTGTTATTAATGTTTATATTACATTAAATCTGTCTTTTCTATACATATCCTTACAGAAATATCAGCGTTACAGTTTCATTTTTATTGTATATCACTCTTACGCACATACCATTGAAAAAATTTCTCAACTTTATGGATAAAAAGATAGGGAAACAAAACTCTATATACCTTTAAATGAGCTGGATTGCCTCGGCATAGAAATTGGAAAAATTTATAAAATTGTATATAAGACATTGCCAAGAAATTATCGCAATTTACTCAAATTTAAAGAAAAAATCAAACGAGTACCTAGAGTAAAAAGATCAACAAACATTTACGAAAATTACTTTAGTGCCAAAACTTTTCTTTCATATTACCTGCGAAGGCTATTTTTTCTCCGAAAAATTTCCTTAAAAACGTAAGATGGAGAATTCAATCGCTCAAAGTTGAAAAACTCGTAATTGGTCCAAGTTATCAGACGAGCGCTTTTTAGAAAATTTCTTTATTACTTTCTCGATAGGGTCTACGTTATGAATGCTGAGGTCTACATACAGTGCATTATAAAACTGAAAAATGGTGAGCCTGCAAAAATTTCTCCTCCATCATTCTTCACTCTATCGCCGTTCGGTTACTTCCAATTCATTTCCTCTCGTGATCTTTCACCAAAGTTACGCTGCATCCCTTCCCATCGAGCATACGCAAATATAATCGCATATACCCATAGGAAAATTAAAACAGACGGACAAGCAGGAGCGGGCCGAGGAAGTTTGGCGCCCCGGGCGAGATAAGACTCCAGCGCCCCCTCCGTCAATGTTTGTTGAGATATTTACAAAGTAAATGTTAATTTATTTATCGCTCTGTAAACAATATTGATAATGAAAAATTCAAAGGAATTCCATTAAGATTCTAGCCTGTTTCTCGATATAAATTGGTATCCAATATTTATTCACATGCAAGTAACGCATAGATATATATGATCGAGATAGCGCCCCCAAAACTTTGGCGCCCCGCGGTTAGGATTCCTTAAAAAAAAACTAATACCAGAAGAATCACGTCTTGCCATTTTGCCCTGGTGATCGCTATCGCTCTCGAGGTAATAATCCGCTCGATCGTAGTGCATAACACACGCACACACGTTCCTTTCCCCTCGACACAGCCATCCGAATCAGCCGAATAACACACACACAGACACTTATTCGCTAGTTCTTTCATCCGCTCGCAAGATCCCACCCGTGTATGTGAGCATCTTTTCCCGGCTCCTTGTGGCGGCATTGACCCGATTGACGACTGCTTTCTCCGTCCTTCCTCTCTCTCTCTCTCCTCCAAATCGCTCTCTATCTTGCGGTTACCCGCGAATGAGAGAGGCTCGTCTCGTTTCTTTGGCGTTGCTCTACGCTCTTCTTTTCCCCCCTCCGTTGCCGCGCGACCCAGCAAAAAAGCCTTCGTCGTCTCCGCCTCGTGCTTTTTTTATATTTCTCTCTCTCTCTCTGGTTCCCCCACTCCCTTCCTTACCCTTTCCTCGCCGAGGTCTAATCAACGCGAGCTCGATGACGATCATTAAGTTCGAAAGATTGTGGAAAATCGACGACGCGGAGGAGGTGCTCGTCGTGAAAAGAGAAAAACCCCGCGGCTTCGTGATACGGGGGCAAAGTCGGTCGTACCAATCAATCGAGCGAGGAAGCGAGAGATTTCAATGACTGGCTCTGGAGGGGAGAAGGGGAGGGGTGGAGAAGGGAGGGAGGAGGAGGGGGGAGAAGGAGACAGATAGGGAGAAAAAGGACGGCAACCTTCGTTTTTATTTTTCGTTTCCTCTCCCTCATTTGCTCCCGGGAATTTTCTTTGCATAGCGAGTTCTCTTTCTAGATATTTCGAAGCCCTTTCACGGCGTTATCCTCCGCGGGGCGGAGAGGGGGAGGGCGGGAAGAAAAAAATACGAATAGGGAAGTGGTAAAAGAGGTGGGAAAGAGGTGAACGAACCCGTTATCTTTCGGAAGATGGTCATATATGACGTCGTAATTGCCCCGTTTCGCGTGTTGCCTCGAATTTGGCACGGGTTATCGAGCCGACTGCTGCTGTTTGAAAAATGTTTCCGGGAACAACACGCCTACTATTTCGTTTGGTTGAACTTGAGAGTTCTCTTGCAGGAAAAGCAACGTTTGAAAAAAGGAAATATTATTGTACATTTGTATTACAGTAGCTTTTTGAAATTAGTTAAATCCGAGATGTTTAAAAGATCCAATGAAATATTTTGGTGCTAAAACATTCCCAATAAATTTAGTGTAAATTTTGCTTAGTATTATAAAAAACTGACAGGCAACCATGAAATAAATATTAAATTAGAATAGTTCAAAAGATAAGCTTTTAGCATAGCGTTAATTCAAAATATTAACGCAAGCAAAAATACCATATTTCATTGCCAACAATCGGTAAATATTGCAAAAAGTGTTAATTATATGGCTATTGTTATACTTTTATTATAACGAACGTTGGATAAAGATACTTGGATAATTTTCCAAACAGTTAGCTTTGGACTGTTGAACACTATCTTAACGACCAAATATTTTCTCAGCGTAACAATTACATACGAAGGCTATTGTTGTAATGGATTAAATAATCCGCTTTCATCTACCAAATCGCGACGCGGTATAAAACATTTATTTCCATGAGCATATGCTTTTAAAACCTAAGGAGGAAAAGAATCCATTTTAGCATAACGAAGCAACCATTAAAAAGTTGACTTAAAACGAAATTTGATGATGCCGTAAATGTAATTCCCACAGGAACAACCATTGCTTTTCTAAAACATTTTCTTTAAACTCCGTTCATACGAGTGTGCGCATACCAATTTATTTAAGGGAAACTTGGCTTTGTGAAACAAATCTGGAGACAGTCCATGGAAAAGGGACTTTCTTCGGTGAAAAAAAAAACGCCGCGCGATCCGTCTCCATGTGCCTCGGTGCCACAATGAAATCTGGAATAAAAGAGAAGGGAGAGGAAAGGAGGTGGAGGGACGAAGAGTGCGTTTTGAATAATATCATTTTTTTCCTCCCGTATCCTTGAAACGACCGCGACCGCAGGTATTAGTCAGAGAGAGAGAGAGAGAGAGAAAGAGGAAGCGATTATGCTCTTCGAACAGCAACAGAATTCCTTTGTTAGGCGCGCGGTCGCGAAAAATTCAGCGATTTATTTTTTCGTGCCGATGTATCGTCGCTAGTAGGAAAAGAGAGGAACGAAATCGCGAGTTTCAATGGAGGCTCGTACACACGCTTACACGTGCAGCCGAAGGGGTATATATATATATATATATATATATATATATATATATATATATATATATATATATATATATATTATATATATACTGGGAAATGTCGTGAGACAGCGCGCGTGCGCAGTCTGGGCGGGGACAAAAGATTCGCTGAAGAGAAAAAACTAAATGTCGAGTTAAGGAAAGCCCTCGAGTCTAAAACTTTTTCTTGGGACCAAAGTACGCAAGCGAGACTACGAGTTCATCTCGATTAATAAACTCTCTTCAAGCCGTAACCCGTGCGGTATGCGGATTACACGAGAAAACCACATACTACGTACATATATCTCTTTTCTTGTCTTTGAAAGAGTTTTGTCTTCAAAGTTTCGCTCGCTTCATCTTGGCGGTTTCAGTCGGTTCATTTCCTCATTTCCCAGTAATCTTTTTAATGGGATATCATATCAATGAAATTTAAACATTATCGGTTAATTGTACGACAAAATGTTACTTTTGGCGAAAATATTATAAATTTACATGACGAATTCAAATCTGGAAAATGGTTAAATGTTTGATCTACATGAAATATTTTTTACAAATACAAAAATGGTCACTTTACGAATATCCGCATTGCCACATCTATATCAAATATCTTTACTGGCATAGGCATTAATATTTTTATTTCCACGCCTGTTTCATGTCGCAAGGATTACTACATACCTACTGACATTTTTACTTATAGGTTTAAGGAAATATAGACGGTGCATGGCACACTCAATCCTCTCTGTATTATCACTGACCATAAAACGTCAAAATTAATTCGCAATGCATGGAAGAACAGACGCTTTCCTTAACCGCCGGTGTCATTTGCGCGGCGATGATATCCTCCGATCAATGTTGCCACCCGAGCAAATTTGTAGTAGATCTAGCTACATACTTTACATTCATAATAGCTCCTAAAAATATCCTAGCGACTTCTTGCAAATCTAGCGAATCGATAAAAAAATCAAGCTATTTCTAGCGAATATCCAAAGAAAATCTTGTTTAAATTGGAAATATGTAATCCCGCATAATTTTTTTAGATTTAACAGTCAAAATGCTCTTTGTCCGCATCTATTCCTTATAGACAACAATAAGAAAGCGTCCCTTAGTAAAGCTATGTATACACAATGAACTTGGAAGATGGGTTCATGAATAACAACGTCTGTTTTTCGTATTCGTATCATACAATGATTTGGAAACAATAGGAAATCTACATTTTGCTCTTACCCATTATATGCATTGTAATGTATAAATTACAAGATATATTCGGACAGAGGAGATCACAAAAAAGTCTGCGACAGCAGATAACTACGACATTGTTTTACGAGTTAATAATTGGAGTATGCCCTATTAGATTCCTCCCATGCAATTCTTACTAGGGATAAATGGAGTAGTGTTGGGAAAAAGACTAAAAATAAAGTCTTTTTAATTACCGTATAAACTGGTTCAGAAGAAGGTTCCATCTTCTTGTTAGTGTATAAAAGACAATAATAGCTTTAAAAATAGTGTAGTTATATGCAGTGGACATAAAAACAATACTCTTATTACATGGAGAAACCTTTTGGTTAGTTTGCTTATGCAGCCATGAATATCATTGGTAAAAATCTTATTCTTGAAATCCTCCATGAAAACGGGGAGGATACCTCCCCAAATGATGGTGTGTTATAAATAAACAATTCGCATCACCTGTCCTTATAGTTTCACACGTAAAAAACATCACGATGTTACGAAGAAACAGAAAACGACAGTAACGAAAAATAATCGAGAGGTAAACCATAATAATAATAATAATTATTATTATTTGAACTCAAACAGGTTTTCCGAATCACATGTGTCATAATATATGTAATGAAAATTATAACAAAGACTAGCAAAACACGACTACGTCCTAGGCAGGATTCGAACTCGCGACACTTGTCGTTGGGAGCCAGACACTCTAATCACTCCTCTACCAAGGCCGAAAACATTAAACTTTATGCGTATATTCTATAATGTGCACATTCTTTAATATTTACATCGTATGAAACACTTGACGTACATATAAGATTTAATTCCATTTCTACCCTCTTCCCTTCTTCAAAAAATAAGTCATATTGCCAAGTTTCCACCCAACACAAGCCACCATTATTTATCCCTATAAATACTTAATGCCATTCAAGTACCACTCCTTGATATCTTCCAAAGAGAAAAGGAGGCAATTCCGTTTAAAGAGAGAGAGAGATAGGGGAAATGAGGATGGTTCGCCAATTGAAGGGGTCAAAAGGTTGCGAAAAAAATTACGTAGAGATGATGAGAGGCCACGAGGGAGGGAGATGATGATGGCGCCATCGAGGGGTTTGGGGAGACATTAAAGGGGAGAGAGAGAGAGAGAGAGATATATATATAGATAGATAGAGAAAGAGGAGGGAGAAAGGATGGCGAGGCGATGCAGCAGTCCACGAAGACGTCCAGGAAAATAAAGAAGAGATTGGCAGGTTGAACTCCAATTATCGGGACGGATCATCGCAAGGTTGTCTCGCGCTAATGTATACATGCGAAGATGGAACGGATAAGGTTCCTTTTTTCTTCGAGGAGAGTGAAAATAAATTTCTCGACGGACGAACACGGTGGGGGTGTGTTAAAAAGACGGGTACAGAGAGAGAGTATAATTTCACGGATTATTTTTATTTTATTTTAACCACGGGGGGTTACGATAGGGACAATGAAATTGATGGAAGGGGTAACACGTGCTAGTGCCAAAAAGATGGACAGAGAGATTGTGACGCATTCTGCTTATAATGCGCAATAGATTGTAACTTAACGGAGATATCACGAAGGTATCCCGATTTCACTCATCTTGCAATTAAAAGAATAAGGAGAAGAGGAAGAGAGAGAAAGAGAGAGACAAAGGCTGACTTTTTTCCTTTAGATTCGCTAATTACGAACGCTATTACTCCCGGAAAGCCATATAGCATTCCCTCTTTCGTTTCAATGCCATTCCGCGCTTGAGAGAGAGGATGCCTTCTTTTCGACCTTGAAATTTTTTTCCGAGTAGGCCGCGGCAATTATCGGGACCCTAGCAATTAGACCCAGGCCCCCTTCTCCTCTTGGCGGAGTTGTTACAGTTTACGAAAGCATACCCCATTAAAAAAAGGCCCTCCGCCCTTTCCGACAACATTATAAAACCGAGATCAAATTTTGAGGTTTGAGGAATTTGTTCTCCTTCTTCACAATGTGTGACCTGGATTTTAATGAAATTCTTAAAAACCAGTGTTCTTTCCAGCAGCCCAAAAAATTTCATCATCTTTCGTTCTCGGAAGGTTTACGGCGACAGAGAGAGAGAAAAAACGCTAGAGTGAATTCATGTCTCGTTGTGGTTTTAAAAGCTAGCCATTTCGCAATCTGCGGGACTTAGAAAGTTGTGAAAGCTCGAGTGAAAAACATAAATCTTTCTGTTGCGCTACACAATAACACGATTTGATTTATCGGTTGGGTTCATTCGTGGGACGATTTTCGAAGCAGCAACACCGTTGGTTGAAAGTTTACGAAAAACTACAACCAACTGTTGTAATTTCTGGAATAGCCATGAAATTATAATAAATCCTAAATAATATAATAATACAATACCGTTAGAATTGATGATATTCACGGGAGTGGAATCGCGGAATTCATCGAGAAAACGTCGCTAAAATTCACGTATCTTAAATATGACAAACGTATTTATAACGTTACCCAGGTAATATTTGGGACTGTTAAAATGAGGCCGAGGAAACAATGACAAGGTAATCTATTCATGTAAAAACGGGCAGTAAAAATTTGATAAACCAGTAATTTTTTAATCTCTACTTTGGGCTCGAGTTGTGTTAGATTGAACAGATTAATGAATGTACTCATTTACACCCAAATATGTACAAATGTGCACATACAACACCGTTATGCGGCGTTTAAACAGCATAAAATTACGGAGTTAGATCTTCCTCCAACTTAAATCGATCAACCAGAACAGGAATCTGAAGGGATGGACGTAGAATCGAACGACCGCTTCACCGAAAGGAAATGAACGACTCTTGCATTCCGTAAAGCCCAAGAACGACCTCAACAAGGGAGCGTTCTCCCTTCGAGAGAAAAAGGCCTCCTAACAGTCTCGCCGGGAATCTAAACACACACACACACACTCATCCTTACTAAAAGACTGGAGCGAAACGGAAGACCATGTTACCTGGATACATGGCGGCGTCTACGGAGGGAGGGAAACATTTGAGATGAGGTAAGTTAGGTAGCGGTACCGGAATGGGGTGGAGGGATGGGTGGGCGGATGGGGAGCAGGGAAGAAAGGGAGGGAAGGAGGAGCACCGGCAGGGATAAGAGAGGGAATCCTCTCGAGTAGAACCGGTGAGGATTCCGCCGTGTAAGACAAGGGACTGCTTACGTCCGAGTGTGGAGAAATCACGAAGACGGATAGAGATGGGAAACGGTGGCAGACAGGAGGGGAGAAGGTGAGAAAACAGAGGACAAAAGAGAAGTACGGAGATGAAAATGGACTTAGAGGTAAAGCGAGGCTTCAAAAGTTTAGCTGTATGCGAGAAATGAGTGATGGAGTGTTTGTGGAATCGAAACATCGTTCAAATAAACAGATAAGGGGAGTGGCGCTTGTTTAAAAATTTTAATTATAAAATCCTCTTGTTATTCACTCAAAGTATCCTTCAAACGTTTTCAATATGTTCTAACATATGGAAGTATTTTATGCATAAGATAACAATGCAGGGCTTTGGAGCTGATGTTTTGAACCTTGGTTCCGGCTCCGGGTAATCTCCTAGCTTCGACTCCAGCTCCATTCCAGCTCCAGCAAAATTTTTAAGTTTCAACTACTAATTTTTCAATCTAACATGGCTTTATTTTTTAAACAGTTTTAAGTTTATTTATAATAAAATATCAAATGGAGTCAAGATTTTTTAATCAAAGCTCAGTTTTATTTCTTTATTAATATTCTTTTTATCATTTACAACAAAAAATAACAGGTAAAATGAATAGGATCAAGTGTTATCTGCATATATTAAATTAGTGAAATTGTCAATGGTAGGATGAAATAGAAATACTTTGGATAGGATTATTTTATTTGTCTCTTAAAATTAGTAAAAATCAAACAACTGAAAATTTAAAACTCTTGATTCATACGTAGGAAGAGTAGATTCCAGAATGTCATTTTTCATTGAAGATCGAATGTCACTACAAATGAACTTTAAGGCTGAAAACAATCGCTCAACACTGGCTTGTGAAACAGGCAAACTTGATACAACCCTGCAGGCCTCCTGAATCCGGTTAGGGTACATTCTGATTCCCTCAAAAACAGATCTTACTTTTAACCGCCCCAATTCTTCGATGGCCTTGCAATCATCTTTAAAATTTTGTTCAAAACTTCTTTTTTCTGATTTCTGCACTAAATTTATATGACGTCTTCTCTCCTTCTGGTCAAGTTTTCTTTAAAATCATCCTCCTCACTTCTGCTACTTAGAATTCTGACTGTAGGTTTTCCTGTTTCTGTTTGCCCTCTTGTTATTTCAGCCATTTCCATAGTATTTTCTGTCTCCTATTTCAAAATTAGTTGTGCAACAGCTTTCAAACCCTCTTTGGCAAGTACAATTTGCCCAGGAGTCAATAAAATGTGGTACCGAGCATCAGCATAAATCGCAGCTAGAAATATATCATTTTAAAGCAACTTCTCCTCCCTTTTGTCCATGGATTTTTAATTTCTGCTGCAATCTTTCCTTGTTTTTTTCTAAAACGTCTTTCAATTCATACCATTCTTTTAAAAACTCACCAGGAGTCACATTAATTCTTTGAAGTCTGATGGTGACATCATTAGGCTTTTTCAGAATTTCAGTGAGGAGTTCAATCTCCTCACACATTTCAAGAGATAAAAAACAAGAGTCTATTGCTACAAATTGCTCACAGAATGGGTGCAAAATAAGAAGTCGCTCAATCTTACGAAATGTTGAGCCCCACCGAGTTTCATTATCCAAAATGATGACGACTTTGTATTGCTTCTTCGCCAAAGAAACCATACTTGGCACTCTTAAGTTTCTTCAAAACAGCTCAAATTTTTCCCAACAATTGTGCGGTGTAATTCTGCTTCAACCCATTACGAATTGCAAGCTGTAATGTGTGGATCACACAGCGCATGAGTCTCATGTCAGATGACTGCTGCTGAAGCCATTGTGGGAGAATAAGATGAGGATTTGCTTCCCAAGTTGCTGAATTTTCTGCTTGTTCCTTAGACTCAACTAGAAGCACATCTTCCATATCGGACTCTTCCTCCACTTCAGAAAAATCATCGTTATTCTCATCGTCTTTATATAGAAGTGCAACTGCATGGGCCATATCAGCCGCATTGTCCACACTGACACTGTTAACTTGGGTCTTCTGTACACCAAAGTTACGTAGAGTATCTTCAACCATTTTATTTGCGGCAGCTGAATTGTGTTTCTTCTCCGTATCGATGAGAGTCAAGGTTTTCATTTGTATTTTTCCTTGGTCACAATACTGGATATTTATTCCTAAGTAATTTATTTGGTGCCGAGTTACAGCATCCATCTTTAGATAAACCCGTTTCTGAGCCAAGAATTCCTTCAGCAAGCTTGATGATTGAGTTTCGGACCGATTCATATCCAGTATTGAAACCCACTTGCTTGGCCACTTGATCTGCCACTAATTGAAAACCTTCTCCTCCAAAAGTCTTAAGTGAAACACCGTCATTAACAATCATTTGAATCAACCCTTTTCTGAACATTTCTGCTGACTTTTGAATAGTCACTTTGTCACTTGTAATATAGGAGTCAATCCGAGGCTGGGTATATTGTTTTTTGACTTCACCTGTTGGACCACTTGCGCTTGCTGACTTTCTTTTTCTTGAGGTTTCCTCTTCTTTCTGATTTTCTTCTCTGCCGAGATTTTGAGCTTCAATTCAGCAGGAGGAGATCTTTCCAAATGACGCTTCATATTATAAGATTTGGCATTCCTGATCAGCATGCCACAAGGGACCACTTCACCATTTCTCTCTACCAAAAGTAGAATACTCCTTTAGCCAAAACAACAACAACAACTTTTGTTAGTTTTGGCCAAAGTTATTGAGCTACTATCAATTTCTCTCTACGTCAATCTTACAAATAGCCAGTTTCATACTTTTGTCTGTTGTAAAGAAATTATCCAGCTTCATTGGTTTGTCTGAATTTAAAGACATTTTTATGTAAAACTAGGGTTTAATCAAACCCTCACAAAAGTGAATTCCTTAATTTAGTTGCTAATAAATTGTTTTCTTAAAACCTGCAGAAAAAAAAAACAAATATACCACCACTGAGTTACAGAACTAAATTTCGATGATGAAAAATGTTGTAAAATATATATGTTATATCCTCCTCCTCCTCCTCTGTAAGAAACGTCTATATAGAATGATATATAACATATAGAAGGATACTAATGCTTAGGTACTTCCAGATGGGCTGGAGATTCGAAATTTTTTCTTAGGTAGGATTTTGTGCAAAACCAAAAATCTTGAAAAAGTGCTACAATGCGGCCGCTAAAAATTCGCAATAGTTTAAACAAAATATCAAGGTTTATTAATTTCCGAATGTGCTACAGAGCTGAAATTTTTTTAGAGGTAGGATTTGTAAAAAAAAAACGAAATAGGGAATATAGAAATTTTGATATTTTAATTTGTGTTGCTGTTAAAAATTCTTAAATTTTAAACCAATAGATAACTGTTTAGGTACTACGGGATGAGCTAGGAAGCTGAAAATTTCAGGTTATTTACAGAGTAATGCAGTTGCACAAATAAACATTTGAATCTCTCCATAAATATATCGCGGCGGCCATTAAAAATGTTTAAAATTTAAACAATTAGAAAATATTATTTCACTTCTATAAGTGCTACAACTTTAAAATTTGGCAGAAATGTGTAGCATTAGTACCCCATAATGGGGAAAGTATAAAATTCTTAAAATTGCAAAGTTTGGGGATTGTTTTAATCTATTATTTTTACATAAGGGAAAAACGAAAATCACTGCGGAGGTGAAATCTTTAGAATTAAAAAAATATTTGTAATGATGAAATATCTGTCTGAAAAATGGATGTTTTTTCAAGGTGAGATGATATGCTTCCAGAATGCAAGCACCTTCTACTAGTATTTAATAAACAAACTAATAAATTGCAAATATAGAGGTGAGTCGACCTCCTCAGGCGCCTATCCAAATGGGCACCGAAATTTGATACCAAAGAAAAATATAAAAAATCATGAATAATTATGTTCAAAAATGTAATTTAAAATGGGGTGACTCAGTCACCTCGCGCGACCGTATATGCTCCAGAATTAAGCGCGCCTACTGCCGGGTTAAGGGGGAGCTGTCGAATTGTGGCTTCCAAAAACCCTTATTCAATGCCGAGACAAACTGTGTAGTGGACTGTTTATCTGCTCTGTCACGTCTCTTCCTCGGGGATGAATTTTTTTTCAATGCGTCAACACTTGAGAGCTATATGGAAATGGAGGAGTAGGGGGTCTTCGGGTCTGGGCTAGTGCTTGGTTCAGCATTTCTTGAGAACAATATAATGAGTAAGAGAGAAACACTTATCTGACTTCAATGCACAAACAAGCCCATTCAAAGATATTAACAATGCTATATACCCGTTATCGGCCGATACTTGGTTTGATGGTGTTACCACTATCACCAGCTCAGTAAATGCAATGAAAAAGTCACCGGTGACTCAAGTAACAGATACAAGTCACAGGCATTTGTTTGTCACTGGAACAGTTGGTCACTGTGACAGAAGAAAGTCACACTCCCCAACTCTAATTAAATGGCCATTTTCCCTCTCCGTCCTAAGTCTGGCCGACCTGCTGCTAAGTAGTGTGGTCGCCCCATTGCCGTGTAATGTCACGTGTCGTTACATTGTATACACATTTTGTCAAATGCTTCGCGAAGTACATCTTGTGTGTCATGCAGCAACAGAGTTAGTTGAGATTCTTCGCAGAATTTTCTGTTTGCATCGTAGATTAGGGTGACCAGATGTCCCGGAAATTCGGGGACTGTCCCGGATTTTGACTTAACGCCCCTTGTCCCGATAAAGTTCTTCGGGACACCCATTTGTCTCGGATTTTTGTTTCTGTCTGACAAAATCTCCTCGCCACAAAAAATTCTTCTATGTGTTTAATCGGAATCGGATTATATAGGAAAACACAAAAATTGCTTATTAAATCTTGGTGCAATCGGTGGTATTCCTATTTTTCGGCATTGAAATTCGAGAGCAGAGCACAGAGATGAAGAAATTGTGTAGCTTTTGGTTTGTGTTTCGTGCACATAATGCACATGTAGAAAGAATCTTACGAAAATAAATTTTGTATGATTTGACAAACAAAAGAGCCTTGACGTTAAAACAATCAATAGCATTATATTGTGTGTTTAAATCAAATATGAATTTTTCAAGTTATTTCCGATGATTAAAAGTAACAAAAATTTGAATGAGACAGGCAGGCGTAGTCTAAAAAATTAATGAAAAAATATATAAATTTATATAAAATGAAATAGAAGCCATATAGTGTTATTTTATCTTCTATGCTATTTATATACATATTTAACTTTATTATTTGTCCTTCAAGTAATTGTTACCTTTAAGTCGTGATCTATTGTGTTGTAAGATTTTTTACATATCCATTTAATTGAACTTATTTGTTAATACGTTGAACAACATTGTGCTCTGTATTTGCAAAACTTATTTACTTTTAATTTAAACACATAATTAAAAAGGTACGAAAATTCAGGTTGTCCAGAATTTTTCCCGATTATGTCCCGGATTTTCCTGTTCGGATCGCGTTATGTCCCGGTTTTGTTTCCTAAGAATCTGGTCACCGTATCGTAGATGAAAGATATACGAAACTCAGACGGCCTTATGGGAGCAGCACATTGAGGTTAAAATATTCAGCGATCAACTTGTTAAACAAAGGCGACAGAAAAATGTCTGTCTGAGAAGATAAAGAAACGAAAGCCGGAACCGAGAAATTTTTGGAAGATTTTAGAGCTCCAGCGAAAAACAGTAGATCCGGGCAGCTCCTGCTCCGGCTCCAAAGCCCTACAATGTGTAATTGTAGTGCGGCTTTGATTGTCTTTAGTTTTACACTCTCGCCATGTAAATTCGTTACTTTTCCTATGGATTTTGGTTGTAAATTTGTAAGATGTCCACATGGTTAATGTTATATATATTTAATTGTGATAAATTAAAATAAATACTACATTTTTTGAGAAAACAGGCCAAATATCTCCCATGTAAAACTGGTAATTCGAGCGGTCTCATTCTTTAAATGCCATGGGAAGCTTACCATATTCTCGTAATTCAAGCACGGAGAATTACCATAGCCACTGTTGTTTGATCTGCTATAAATTATTTTTTTGAGGGATCACCCCAAATTAAATACTTCTTCTGTAGTTTAATTAGCGCTCCGCTTAAAACGGGATCGCGTGAAATCATACTCGTGAGAAACTTGAAGAGGAAGTGCTAAAAAGGGGGAGTGGAAAAACATTTAACAGAGAAGTATGCCAAAAAAGCATAGAATGCCATACTTTCGATGAAAATATTACGTAAACTGCATCATGAAACTTGAGATTGGTTTAAAATTGTAGAATTTTTGTAGGATTTGAATTTAGCTAATTTTCAAAAAAATATAATACGAGTGAATTTATAGTAAGGAACTTACTGAAAAGTAATGCGCCTGAGAATGCGAAACAGAGGAAATAATTAAACAATGCATTTACCGACAGAATACGCATAGAGGAGGAGAACTTGCAAATGGAGGAAAGCATGCGACGAGCTCCAGCAAAATGACTGCTTACCTGTATTAAGCACGCTCGGTTGAACAGATTCCAAGTCTCGATTTTAAAAAATACAACAATAAAAGACTTCAAGATGACTTCTCATTGGGGCGAAACGGGCTTGTTTGACCGGGAAATGACAAGAGTGCAATGCGTCCGCCCGAGATACGCCGAGAGAAGAAAAGTGGCTCAACAACTTCTTGTTTGCCCTCCGATAGCGATGGAATGAAAGGGAGAAACGAACCGACCAAGGTTGTTTTGGTTTCCTTAAACTTGGAAGGAGGAGAAAAAGCGGAAAGGAATACTCGGAATGGCAGCATTAGGGGCACAACCGCCTGAATTTTCTTCTCGAATCTCATTTGCCTCCGACGCCAATTAGCATTTAATTACCATGACCCGCGAACACCTTCTACGGTAATAAATTCGCGCGGCATTAACAATAGAAGAGCAAAAATTAGGCTGGGTAGAGCGAAAACAATGGAAAACTTGGGAGGAGAGTAATTTAGGCGGAAAAATAATCGAAGAGCGAAAAAAGAAGGCTCTATTCGAACAGGAAATGTTTACGGTTTATCTGGGCAAGGAAGAATGACTCAGCGAAAGATAAGGATTGACGCGGACGGCTGCTGACGCATAAAAGAAATTTATTGGGATGATTAACCCGAACGATTTTCGGAATTTTTTTCTAATGAGCAGGAGTAGAGAGAGAAAGAGCGAATACTTTATTTGAAAAGTTGGAGGAAGCGGCTTAGTCTGAGCTAAAGCTTAGCGTTATAGGAGTGAATGCTTAGAAACATTGGCATGACAACCCGGTGAACTTTAATTGTAAATTATGCATTACTCTATTTATACTGAAGTAATGTAACAATTATAATGTTTGCTACATACACAGCGAGATAGGAAAATTTATCAAGTCTAAATACTGTTTTGTTTAACTAACAAATCGTTTTGATGAAAAATATTGAATATTTTACATTATTTTTCAATATAGAACATAATAATAGAAATATACGTAAATCTGAAAATCATGCAGTAGCTAGTACGTCATTTTATCGTAGTAAAAATCACCAAGCAAAGGCCAATAAAGTGAAGTTTTTAGCGTAGTATGTTTCGATTAAACTTATAGCTTGGAGAATAAGCTATACTGTCAATCCTCAGTAGTATACCCGCTACTTGGGCCAGACCGCTTGTATAGCCAGACCGCTTGCATAGCCAGACCGCTTGTATAGCCAGACGGCCATGTTGCCGCTTTGGCGCCAGTGCCGCCATGTTGGAATTTCTGCGGCACTATAAGAGCTAGATGCTGCATCCCCCCACCTCTGATCCTTGACGTCACTATGTCACGTGTTTTAAAATTTCTGAGTCGCTAAGGATTTTCGGCATCGCATCTCCCCGATCCCTATCATACCTTTACCCTTGTGACGTCACAATATCACGTGGTGTGAAATTTCTGTAGCGCTAAGGGCGAGCATCGCATCTCTCTCTCTCTCCATCCCTTACCATTGCTGCGTTATGATGGTGGATAATATGAAAAATCTATGCGGTACTCCTGTGTCGAGTAGGAGTGTGAAATTAACCTGCTCCTGACGGGGTGTGACGTCGCGATGGTGGATGTTTTACCCCCACTCCTTGGGGTCACAAGGAGGTGTTTATTTAAAGACCTTTACGGCACCCTAACCCAAGTCTAGAGAGAGGATACGTGAGCAGCTGATGTCTCCTCCGCCCCCTCTCCTTCCGGCCACGCGCGACGACAAGGGGCGTGATGGAGGCTATCCCTAGGTTGAAGCGACGCTTCGTGGTCAGAGGCCCCCTCACACCCTTTCCCACTATTTTCGCCACAGACGTCACAAGTTATTCGGGGGGGGGGGGGGGTAGGCTCCGGCCTAGGCGATACGTGGGACACCGACCCTAACCATCCCGAGCCTTTGCATGGAATCCGCCGCTACTCAAGAGGCACCCCCGCCCCCTCTCCTTCCGGCCACGTGCGACGACAAGGGGCGTGATGGAGGCCATCCCTAGGGTGAAGCGGTGCTTCGTCGCCAGATATCCCTCACGTCCCTTTCCCACGATTCTCTCCACAGACGTCACAAGTTATTTGGGGGAGGGGTGAAAGCGGCGTTTCGTGGCCGGACATCCACCCACACCCTTTTCCACTATTCTCGCCACAGACGTCACAAGTTATTCGGGGGTAGGTTCCTGCCTAGGCGATACGAGGGACACCGACCATCCCGACCCTTTGCATGGAATCCGCCGCTACTCAAGAGCAGATGTTCACGCGTCGGAGGGCGGCGGAAGACTGACGATGATGTTTCGTGGCGTTAGAGTATGCCCGACTCGAGTGCGGTGGTGGCAAGAACATTTGGGTGTTTTTCCCCGCCGCAAATAGAATGCTTATTTGAAACTTTTATAATAAATACCGAATAGGATGGCATTATTTAAATGAGAATCATAAAACGTTTTTATTTTGTCCACATTTATTTCATAATCATAAATACAAATCACCAATACTCAATCAAAATTTATTAACATGTAAAGTATCATTTTCATCGTTATACGAACAACAGGTTTGTAACGATGATAAATCATATTTATAATTATTCACACCCTTTTCATTCTTTAACATATTCAATTTTTTGTTGTGGTTTCATAATTCTAAATACAAATCATCGAAATTCAATAAAATTTATTAGCATATAAGTATGACTTTCCATCATTATACGAACAACAAGATTGTAACAACGAAAAATCATGTTCATAATTATTCACACACTTTTCATTCTTTAACATATTCTTCAATAGATGGGTAACCATAATATCATTTTTCTTCCTATTTTCACCAAAAAAGTTTAACACGAATTCCTTTTCAAATCCCCTGCATCTGAAGTAAAGGTACACCACACAGTATTTACCGCATACATCGGAGGTAAAACTCTGGAGAGGAAAATCGTTATAGGTCCACGTAGTAGAATTTCTGCTGATGAACTTCTGGTGATTTTTTACTGTCGGTGGCAAGCCGTAGCTATCGAAATATTCACCGCTTCCATCTTCACCAATGAAGAATGATATCCAATGCTTACCAGGCTTATGCACTGGGTCCGTGTTTGATATAAACGCACAGGGGCGTTCAGCTCGAATTGGCAGATTATTTGAAGCGAAAACGCCGGTATGTATCTGCTGAAAACTTTTTACAGTTTTTAATATAGACTCAAGCTCGTAAGAATTCATTATTGTGTATCGTAGTTGATGTACTTGTTAAACCAATTAGTAATATGAAAAACGTTTGACGTAGCACACACAAAGTTCTTCTCTATATCATGATTTTTATGGAAACATCTAGGCGTTTCTTCGGTGAAACTTTTTAGAGATGGACAGCCAAGGTTTTTTATATCTACCACCTTTCTGCTAATGAGATGAGATAAATATGCTGATTTTCGATGACCTTTGCAAAATATATTTTCGAATCTCTCGGCAATCAATCGCAATTCTTTTATAAAGTCACTGAACACCACACAACCATCATCCCAACCTATACCGTGATGATGTAACTCCAACCAGCCGTTTTCTTTTATGCGTGGAAATTTCAAAATATGTTTAGGGTATGGTGGGCGTATAAGCCAGTGCTGAAATAAAGTCAGGCTTTCGTCAAGAATTGCTATTTCTTTTAAAACATAGCCTCCAAAGTTATCAGCGCATGCTTGAAAATCTACAAAGAGGGTCGTCATGGTGTGTAGGCGTGCGGGTGAGAAGGTAATGACTTAAAATTGAAATGTTCTTATATTTTAACTTCCGTAGTCAATGAGGATATTCCGGTGGCGATCGATTTCGATAATATTATCGAATTCGGCGTATATTATGCAATTCAAAGTCTCTGGAAGAGATTCTGCGAAGCGTACATCCATGCGAAGGCTACCCTGTCTTATAAGGTTCCAATGTGAACCGTTATTAGATGAGAGATCCGGTGTTAAATCAAAGGCTGTAAGACAAAAACCATGTGGGTACTGGTCACGCGAAATCGAATTTCCTTCGTTAAGGAAATGAATCCCCGTGCCGCTGAACAACGTGTGATAAGCCGACACATATAATTTATCTTCCGTATAATCCGTTTGCAACGGCTTTGACGGTATTTGCTGCCCGTCTATATAGAGGGATAAATGTGTCATTTTAAAGTGTTGAAAGTTAAACGGGTTTAAAGTTATGTCCCCATTAAAAGCCCTATTGGTCACAAACCCTATTATGCATCTCTTTGGCAGTTGGCCTATGAATATGTTGTCAATTATTTTACTTTGTATTCCTGAGGAGATTGTAAGAACTTTTACATCCACCCTTGTCATAGGGTATTTGGCTGTTGTCCTCTCCAACGCTCTACTATGGGCAATAAGAACTGTAGGGTTGATTCGGACGCGCCTCACCATAAGGGTTGCATCAAGTATTTTTATCTTTGCATAATTGGATTCTCCTATTAGACAGAAATTATCTCTCGAACGAATCAGCTTTACACGAAGCTCAACACCATTTAATAGAAATTTGTCTTGATTGAAGATATCACTATGTATAGGCCCGATCATATCAACCGGCTTACTGAGTTTGGTTAACTCTTTTCTTCTCACTAGACCGGCGTTGGTATTATCGATGCTGTCCATCGATTTACCCACATCGTCATACCAAAGCGACATTGTTAAATGCGACTTCTTTGCTGCCGGCCCATAATTCAGAACCGTTTCGATATACGATCTATAAGGGTAAGTATTGCTGGGAGGTGTAACCAATTTTTGATTCAAGTACGCGTCCACTTGGGAGAAGATGCTGTGTAAAAAGTTATTTACAGGCCCGACTTGTTGTTCAGGTGTCGTTTCTGTGCCGTCTTGTTTTACGATTCTCACCGTGATGTGGAGTAACGTTTGCGAGAGATCGATGTACTCATCTCCTTGTCCGGGGACGACGAATTCTATGGGAGAGTCGTCACTCAACGAAGATAATGGTTTGTAATGTATCCATTGTCCATTTTGAATACTCGTTTGAGTCGGCGGCAGAGTGAAAAGATCTAATTCGGACTTTGCGCACTCACAAGAGTGTGAGTGTAGAAAAGCCATTGCTTAATCAAATATATCAATGGGGTGTTTCACAACCCGTCTCCGAAGAAGATTTCCTCCGGATTCTGATTTCCTCGTCTTCTTCTTCCCTTTCTTTGTTGTCTTTTTCTTGTGCTTACTATTACTTTGCTTCTTAACGCGACGACGTTTCGACGAAGAATGAGGTTGTTTTTTGATTCGTTTTATTTTGTACCCCGAGCCATTCATTAGATCGTCAACTGTTTTCACAGCCTTTCTTTTCAGATTTTCCCCTGCCTCGTCGACTCGATTTCTTACGGACTCACGAAGCGGCTTATTTTGAACAAAATCTCCAAGCAAGTTCAAGCCTGTTCGAAAGGCTTCTTTTCCCACGACTTTGGCTCCACGTGCCAAGAGAGGCATCGCCGTGCGAAAGAGACCGCCCAAAAAACTTCCAATGCCATGGCCCCTCTGATAAGGAGAACCTCTATAAACACTGGCGACACCCAACCCGGCTTGATTCCCATAATAAGTCACATATGGGTCGCAAGTACCGTCGAATTTTATTTTCCGTGCCACCCTAACCATCCTTTAAATTTTGCGAAAATGAAGTTTAACGCACGACGTCCCGAACTCAAATGGGATAGATTCGCCGGTGTCATCTCTTATGTCTATTTCTATGCAATCGAATTCTTGCCGCATTACGTGAACATAGTGTGGCGTGTCAAATATAATCATTTTCTGAGCCCCATAAACATACTTCCTGGCATCCAAGTTTGCGATTCTTAGAAGCGGTGCGCACGTATCTCCGACGATTTGGGATTCCACAATGTCGCAGTAAACGAACAGTTGATGCGGGAATCCTAAGAAAATATTCGCAGGGTGATTCGAGATATCGCCGTTAGTCACTTCGAGTCTCGGATCAAACCCTAGTTGGAGAGCCAACCGCGGCGAAAACGATAGCATAGTTTTTTCACCGCTATGAATCACATTCAAGTCCACACGTTTCGCTTCTTCTTCTTTTCTATCTGGTGGTAGTATTTTTACACGCCTGGTATTTTCTTCTACTTCGAAAATAAATCTCGAAGAGATAAGTTCTTTGTCATTTATTTCGCGCACAAGATCGTGGATAGTTTCGTAATTCCCAGGTTTTAATTTTAGTTTTTCGGCAGCGCCGGACTCTTTCCATATTCGAATAGTGTTGTTATTGTTACTCACCGTGAGGAGAGAACACGGGTATTGAAATTCCACCACACCCACCATCCACCGACCCTTTAATTCAATGCGTCGATGCAGCTGAGTTCGGAATTTTGTTGTTGTGTTATCGGGGAAAGAGTGGCCTGAGCTATTGCTCGGTAATGTGATATAAAACTCATCTTTCATTTTAGCACTTTTATATCCTTAATTTTAATCCACGAATTAAAACTATCAGAGTAACCTACCCAGTTGACGAGTGCTTCCCTTCTGGTGCCTTTTCCTCTGTAAGCGATAATTTTATCTATTTTGTATTCATGTGTAGTTGAGACACGGATGCGCTGTAATTCGGATTCGTAAAATGTGCCTTCGATTTCCTCACCGCGGAGATCTTCTATAACGTAGACGATTGGTGATCTTTTAATAACCTTTTTTATTTTGAACACCTCTTCTGACCAGTTATTTTTATATCCTTTATCGAACGTGGATTTTGTTCTTCCAATTCTTACCACATCCCCAGTAACATACCGCGGCGTCTTTAGTTTTCCTTTCTCCTTGGCGCCGTACAAGTTTTTCCAAACTTCACGTATATTTTCGTCGTTGACATCTACAGGTGCCATTTTAATGGCTGTGTGGGTGGCATGGTTATACCCGTGTAATAACTTTGATATGCTATCAACGTAACGTCGGGTGTTAAATCGCGTGAAAAAACGCCACATTCGTGTTTTAAGTGTGCGGTTCAAACGTTCCACCACGCTCGCTTTAACGTCGGGGTTTTGTGTTACATAGTAATTTATACGATTCTCTTTGAAAAATTTTCGAACCATTCGTGACGTGAATTCTGTCCCCTTATCTGTTTGGAGATGTGTCGGTTTACGCTTGCTTTGGTTAAAAATTTTCTGAAAAGCGTTCTTCACATGCGACCCCATTTTGCTTTTCAACGGTATCCCCCACGCATATTTACTGAATACATCGATCACCGTGAGTAAGTAGTTATAACCATCATTATACTTTTTCAAAGAGCGCATATCGTTGAGGTCAGCCTGCCAAAGCTCATCTTTCATGGTTACAATATACCGATTTCTCGTAAATTTTCTACGGATCGGTTTATGAAGTGTATATGCATCTACACCTTCTAACCACTTTTTAACTTCTTGCGGCGAATATTTTCCACGCATTTCACTTACTAGAGCTCGTGCTCCGGCGAACCCCGCAGGGTTGGCGGGGTTGAAATAAGCACCAGCGATACTCATTATAAGCGAAACTTTGTCCAACCTTTAATATTATAAGGTGAATATCGAAATTTTGTTTTTCTCGCGTGTTTTCTCGCGTGAAGAGGTGGTGATGACTTAGACGGTGTGGATGTCTCTCGTCGAATGAATGACCATCTCCTACTATTACCTATATATTCTTGTGGAACATTCAGCTCGCGTAAAGCATCGCAAAATATTTCCCAACCTTCGGGACTGCTATGCTTGCGAGGGCGTACCACATCGTTGAGTAAATCTGTTATGTTTGAGCGTGGGAGAACTCGCCCCCGGACACTTACAGCGCCACTTTCATCCCATGAAACAATATCACTGCGGGAAAGCTGATCGTACAACAGCCGCGCTTTTCTCCGAAAAGTTTGCGGTACGGAGTTTATAATTATATCATCGCCTGCAAACATCCCTTTCCCCCGCTCTTTAACTATATCGTTACTGAGTGTGTGCGCCTGGAAGGCTTTCGGAGTTTGCTCATCTCTGACATGCATTATCGGTAAGTATATAGGTTTTTTCTCTTTTTCCACCACGTTTAAATATTTTTGCAAAATTTCTCTATATTTTTCCCACTTCTCCTGATCTGACACATTTTTCTCGAGCAATATATCCCTCATTTCCTCATCCATGCGCGATATTTGAGAATTCGTATCCCCCTGTCTAAAACGATTGAGCGCATCAGGAGGTATTAACAGCATCTTCTTTGCGTGCTCCATGTTCAGCGAAACAATGAACCGATTGCACCGGTAAGTAGGGAGCTCAAGAGTAATGGAAGGAATGCGCCACCAGATTGAATTATAACTCGTTTTTTCTTTTTCCAACACTCACCGCGTTTGATCAGCCTTCGTAAGATCTTTTTGTGCCGAGCTAATTCGCGTTTGTACTCCGGTTTGAGGGCGATATTCCCTTTTAATACGTTAAGAGCACACTCGCAAATCACCACGATTAAACCTTTATCGGCCGTTTTTAAAATCGCGACTCTTTGAGATGGTTTGACTCTACAGAGAGCTCTGAGGATTTCCTGACAGTTCCTAACAGTGCGAGACATCTTCTCCGACTGAAAGATATCCCGCCGTGTTGCGGTTTTTGTGCCTCGGAATATATACTTGGGTAAACCCGTCTTCAGGAAGTATCTTCGACCTTATTCGATATTCATCGGGAGTGCATTGTTTTAAGTCGAACAAAATATATCCGTGCGGAATTGACGTGGCATCTCTAAAAGCATCTTGAATGAATTTAGGGTTTTCTGGGTAAATTTGCCTAGAAAGATGGAGGATTTGAGCTCTATCTCGCGGATTTTTGAAACATACAATGTAATGGGAATTAAGGGATATATCGCGTCTACCTACCCCTTGATGAAATAAATTTTGCGTTATAAAAATAACACTCAAACCCCGATGATGAGAGCCTTTAGTAAACATATCCACGACACGATGATCAGCCTCTCTCATCATATCATCAAGGACGATTAATCGAGATCGTTCTAACTCACCACTCATATCGTCTAAGTCGGGTATTCCTTTATAAAATTTTACCGTGGTATTCTTACTCAAATTTGCCGGTATAGAGTGCACCTCTGAATAGCACCAAATAACTTCCTCAACTCTGACATCGACCATGGCATCGATCGCATTTATAAATTTTTCCATGAATACGGATTTACCAGACCCTGTAGGACCGGCCACGATGGCTGTGAAAGGGTGTTTCCACGGGATTGACATAACTATAAATGAAGGTTTGAAAGGTATGGTTCAGGTTTTATTAGAAATCAACACAAATTTTGTAGAAATGATTTATTTATTAATTTATTCGACAATGAAAAACGGGCAAGAATTATCCCCAAACATCCCGTATGGTCCGAACTCTGAGGAATCTGCATAAACGGATACACGGACAGATTAATAGATAAGTAAATAAAAGGGTTACATCAATTAAAACGATAAATGCTATAACAATTCAACAGTAACTTCAACAATAAATTTCAACAACAATGACTTCAACATTAAAATATAAGTAAAATAAAGAGTTTCATCAACAACAACAACTTCACAACAACAATAAATTTCAACATTAAAATCAACAGTAAATACAATAATACCAAGCTAGGACGAATACAACAAAATAGAAAAGCAAAAAATAGGTAAATTACAGACAAATTTAAGTAACCGTATCAATACTACACATTAATTAAAACATCAAAAGAAATACACAATAACGAATGCATTTTCATATCCCCTGTAATGTTGGGTTGCCGGTATTTGTCAGAGTTTGTATTATCGTGATTGGGAAATATTCTTTAACTATGCATCATTACCGAGGCGGATTTTAAGAAAATGATGAGTGCCGCCCCATCTTTACCAAAAATAAAATTACTATTACTCTATAAAGTAACACACACACACACACACGCACACACGTGTATATATATATATATATATATATATATATATATATATATATAATATATAATAGATATATATAATAGATACATAAAATGCATTCGGTTATAATTCCGCTGTTAAGAAGCGGATTTAAAACCGAATGGCAATGTTCTGTATTTACCGACTCGCCGCCTTTTTGTATATACAATTCTATAAATCTTCCTTTCCCCTCGCGTCACCACATCATGAAATTTTGTTCGGCGGATTTGTCGCGGAATATCAACAGTTACCGCAGGGGATCCATTCACAACCATCCCTTTAAGACTATCAAAACATATTGCATCTTTATTTGAACCGTTTATGGCTATCCCTTTAACCTTGCATACAGTTTTCGTGGAACTTGGGTCACCGCCACAAACAATTCTGTAGGCATAATTTTTTGGCCCACCCGACACAAATTCTGAAATGTATGAGCCCTTCCCATAAACCCCCAACTCATCGGTCATCTCACCTAAGAAGGTCCCCGTCGGTGGTGACCACTCACCCTCTTTCACCGTAAAAATAACACTGTCAGTGTCCCAATAGATCGCTCTCTCACCCAATTTCTCCAGATACTCGTATAAGACGAGTCTGGCGTGGGCGGTTGTATAGCAAGCTATCGGGACACTAACATTCGGTGAGTTTTTTCTCCCCTCCAATCTGTCTACGCAATTGACGAAGACCGCGTCCTCGGTAATTGGTAGAATGCCTTGAACTTCAACATTTGGATCTGTCAATACTTTATAAAAGGTATCAACATTATTGATTATTATTGTGCGGGCGAAGTCTTCCCTTTGGCCAAATTTACCCCAAAGAGAGTTTAATATCAACTTTGATATCGACCTCAATCCCGCGTTGAACCTTACCTCGTCATACTTTAATGTTATGCCCTCTTTTTCTTTCAAGTCCTCCAAATAGCGCGTCTTATCACTATCCGTGACGCATGCTTCCGGCCAGCCGCTAGCTTGTTGCTTTATTTTTAAGAAACAATTAATATACCCTGTGAAAAGTCCACCTTCGTCCTTCGAACGGTCATAGAGAGTGACTTTGTAGTTCCAAACCTCATGCATTTCCAAAATTTTATACCCTTTAGTTACTGCTTTTTTAATTTCGTCAGTGACCCAAGTCCCCACGAATTTCCTTTCACACTCATCCTCATGCAGACATTCCCCTTGCACCTCACCCTCAGCACAACTCCTACACAATGGGAAAAGGAGCTTCCCATTTAATCTCACAGGTAAAACCGGATGGTATATATCGCGCGGCGGAAGCACCGTGCATTTGAGAATCCCCTCACATTCGTTCAGCGGTGGACATTCTGCCCCAACGTGAATTTGCGGATGTCCTACCGGATATTTCCGCCATTTGTTCACGAAGGGGTATAAGGAACAAACGTCTAAATATTTAATATGTTCCCCAGAACACGCGCGGTGATACAATTTCGCCGCGTTTGTTCGACCGCCAAAGAAAGCATCTCTAGGTTTGAGAGGTTCCTGGGCGGCATAGGGGTGATAATCTAGAAACTTTTTTACCTCCGGGTTCGATTGTAGATATTCTACGAACTTGCACTCCCACATCTCGATTAATGAACACCCACTTTTTAAAAGGTGCTCACGTCGGTATGTGGTGGCCTCGAACCTGGAACCCATTGTTTCATTTTGGTTGTTCGAAATAGGGGCATGACGGTTAGGGAAACAATCAGGGCACCCATGATAAAAGCAACCGTAAAATTCAAAAATTGTTACGGCGCCTTCACTCTCCAAATACCCATCGACTCTGTACCCTGCGTATTTTACTTCGCGACCGTTTGCAGCATGGTTAATTTTAATTTTCCGCTTCTGCTCCTCGGACAGCAACCACATAATTGCTACATGTGATTGCCTGTCTCGCCATCGGTAACCTCCAGAAGGCACAACACCTATGGTATTCTCCTTCAAGAAATTTCTCTTATAAGCTAAGAGACATGCGCTCGCGATAGTCAAAGCCTCGGTGAAAGGGCGCACCTTTGTCAAATGATAAAATTGCCTGCTAAAGACGCAGCACGCGGCTCTTAGTATAGTTACATCATTGGAGCAATACTCCCTTAAATCCTTTTCAAAATGAAACACAGTCTCAGACTGTGTATCGTACCATTTGTCAAAGACATCCCTTTCACCGGTGGTCATCGTATCGTACCCGAAAGATTCCTTACCCGGAATCGCACCAACATACCCTCTGTTTTCCAATCTATTGAAAAAATGAGGGAAATACCCCTTTTTAATGTCTACATCTAAACTAAACGCCTTAGGTAATTTGGAGAGAGCCATGGGTAGGAAATTTAGAGAGTCTATAAACCTGAGATTTTGGACATCCATCGTTATAATTTTCGTTCCAGTCATTATAACTTTGGGTGTCCATTTATTATTTTGAACCATATATTTCAAAAGGAAATGGCCGTCATACCCCTTCATGTTATGGGCAATGCAGATAATTTTCTTGAAATAGGTCCTCGGTAATGCTAAATATTTAAAGAAATCCCGAATAGGATCACATGTGTCAAAAATGTGTTCTCGAACACCACATGTTTGACACACATGATCACTATTCATCACATCTGCGCAGTCAGAGCAGCTCTGCTGTGTAACGCACAAAACGGGGACGTGCTCGTATGCCCCGTTGTCGGTGGGCTTATCTTGTCGACATTCTAGATCATAATAAATGTAGAGCACTTCATTTTTTTTTCAGAATTCCCCGAATTGCGTTGCATAAAGCAGAGATGCCCCGGTAAACAAACCTTCCGACATACCGCACAATACGCCTCACCGCAGCGGTGCTTTTCGCCTCCAGTATTTGCTTTATACAGTTTATTACAACCCTGACAATATTTCCTGGATTTACATAGAGCACCGCCGTTTTTTTTATGGTTGCTTAGGCAAACCGTCCCAAAAAACCACCGATTGCATTCAACACATTTAAGTTTTTCAATATTTTCTGCACATTTGGGTTTTTCAAAACATCGGTCGCAAATGAGATCACATTTGTGCTCCTCTTTGTGATAATACGGCTTGTGGCATTCCCTACAGTAGTAGGAACATGAAAATGCACCCGTTAACGATGTTATCACGTTGAAATGCTGATTTTCAAAAATCAAATCGATATGCTGCCGCGGCTGACTTTCCGTAGACTTGGGACCCTCGAAAATAACATCCCGCCCCTTTCTATCACCGAAAATTGTTAAGGAATAATTTTTTAAAAAATCTTGTACTTTTTTAATCTCGTCAATCCCTCCCCCATCAGTTAAATCAACCCCCGAATCCCTCATTAACGCGATTGCCCGCTCCCTCTGTAGATTACCCCCATTTTTTATCTTTTTTAATAATGCCCCTTGATCCTCATGTAAGGATACGCCAACCGCGACAGCTCTAGCTAGGCATATGGTACCGTCGTCAGGTATCACGATTATGCTACGTTTTTTTTGACAGAAGTCATTAAAATGCATAGAATTTACATGTGTACGTCTCCCGCGGCCTAAAGGCATATCAACGTGGCTAATTTCCACATTGATATGCCCGGCCGTTGCAAAGGAGTCGTTGCTTTGCACAACGTTAGAAATAATTTTTAAAATGGCCTCGACATCCAATTGATCGGCCCTTCTAAAGGGGAGATGTGCCCGCTTTTCTGGTGTTATACTATTATAAATAGCTAACCCTAGCCGATCGTTTCCCTTAGTACCGTCCTTAATAAAACCCACAATGTGGTTAAAGCACTTCTCCACCCAGACGATGGGGTTTAAATTCTTCGGGGACTTTTTGAGCGCCACCTCAATCACCCTCCCCCTCAGTTTAAATTTCTTAAAATAGTTTATCCTTTCTTTAACCAAACTAAAATGTCTACCTTGGGTGTCGTCGCCATCGCTATCGCCATCGCTATCGCCTTCACATGCTGTTTCATCGCCATCACTCCCGGTGCCAGCCTCATCCCTCGAGGACACAGCCGATGTCTCATCCCTCGAAGCCGCCGCCTCCTCCTCCTCCCCCGAAGCCACCGGCGCCTCCGTAGTGATGTTTTCCGACGACTCCGGAAACTTAACCCCGTCTTGCCCTCCCTCCATCGGTTCTGTGGAGGCTGAACCACCGCCGCCAACACCGGCTTGAATGGCCCCGGCCGTAATTGCATCTGTCACATCTGTTAAACGAATTTTACGTTAACAAATTAATTTGATAATAATAATAATAATAATAATAATAATAATAATAATAATAATAATATACACACACTTGTACAGCAACAAAAATAATGCTAATGATATTAATAATAATAATAACAATAAAACATCCACATTACCAGCCTTGGCCACTTCCTCCGCCCTCACGCCGCCTTCAACGCTGCCGGTCGATGGTAGCTTTAGGTCGCTGCTGTCTCCACCTAATAAAATGAATTTCATGTTATTGTACGATTCTTATAAATAATAATAATAATAATGATATCTGCCATCATCATCATCATAATCGTGATAAATGTTATGATCACAATACCTTGTTTGGCCCGGTTCTTTGCGGGCTCCTCCCCGCCCTCAACAGCACGACGTTTAGCGGCGCTGCAGCCACCATCGACCCCATCGATAACATCTCTCAGATGCTTGTTACCGTCGATGATCGCCGCCGCTTCCGCATCTTCAACCGCATTCGCGCTCGGCTGCAACTGCTTATGAGCCTTTTTCGTCCCCCTTGCCACAAGGCGTTTCCGGGCCTCGTACATTTTCGTATAAGTACGACATACGCCGTACAGTGCTTCCTCTTCAAACCCTGCGCTTATAGCGAAGGCGACGAATTCCTTAGCCTTTTCTGCCACAAATGATATACCCTTGCCCTCCATAGTTGCTTCGAGTATTCTGAAATGCGCCAGTCTAATACCTCAGCGGTAGTAACCAAATGCTGCTGGTGACGCTTGTTTTATACCGAATTTGGTGGGGTTGGTTTGGGATGGGGCGGCTTGTGGTATCTGGGGGAGGGCACGCGCGCAGTCGTTGAGATTTTTCGCCTAAATACACTAATGCCTTTGCGGTGTTGTGCAGCTGTTGGATCACTAGTTATGGTCAGGCATATAAGACAGATTTAACGTTTCCGGAATCACCCTCCTACGCCGGATGCGATTCTTTTAAAACATCCCAGCCATGGCTGCTTGTGAGATATGATGGCGGGTGGCGCGTGGTCGTTGAGATTATTCTCCTAATATACATCAATACCTTTGCATTACGGCTGTGACCGGACGCACAGCTGTTGCGACATTACTTATGGTGCCTGTAAAAGACACATTTTAAATATTACACATGTTTCCGGAACCATCCTCCCACGCCGGATGTGGTTCTTGAAAGCATTCCAGCATTCATCGCCTCTAGCCATGGCTGCTTGTGAGCTCTGATGGAGGGAGGTGCATGGTCGTTGAGATTCTTCTTCTAAAATACGCAAAATACCTTTGCAATACGGCTGTGATTGGTTGTACAGCTGCTGTGACACTAGTTATGGTGTCTGTAAAAGACGCATTTAAAATATTACACACGCTTCCGGGGTGTGATTTTTTAAAAAATATCCCAGCGTTTGATCGCGTCTAGCTTTGGCTGTTTATGTGATATGATGGTGGGATGCGCGTGGTCAGTGAGATCCTTTACCGTACGGTAGCGGCCATATTACTCAGCCATTTCGTCATTAGTTACGGTTGTTCGTAAAAGTCAGATTAAAATTATTACCCACGCTACCGAAAAACACCCTCTCACGACGGATGCGGTTTTTTAAAAGTCTATTTCTCGATGTCACTCTGCACCTTGGATATTTATATAAGCGTAAAATTAAACATTCCACCCCATAGTTAGCGGCGTCGCAAGTGGGAGTTCTAAACACTATCCGCCTTTAAATACCCTACTATACGGCCTACGTTTTCATCACGACCGTCATTCTCTCTTGAGCTTGCGAGGAGTTAACATCGTGCTGTACAATGGAGACTTCTGCCGCTTCTTCTTCCCCGGGAAGGTTTTCAAACTTTAACCCGACGAAAACCTTTAAAAGGTGCAAGCACCCAGTGAATCCTCGCGGAAATCTACTTCGAGAATTCGGACGTGGAAACTTCGGGAAGAGAGATTTCTACGCGTTATCCGAGGGCAGCAGCACGCCGAATAACACATCCTACGACAAGATGGACCGCCTCCGCTGCTACGAAAAGTCTTCGCTCGTAATGGCTGTAGAATACGCAATCAACGCATCAGATACAAAGAAAGTGCGAATAGGGCTGAACTTTAAAAGCAATTTCAAACCCGTGGTCTTCCTAGGAAAGAACAACGCAAACGGTGTCTCGCTCTCGCCAATACAGTGGAGGGGCTTGATGGGATATAATGATACGGTTATGTCTTTTATAAAGGGGGGGCTTGGGTGCAGAACGCCGGATATTGTATTTGACGACTTAAAATTAATATTCGCCGAACTATATGGGGAAAAAGTTGTCAAAATTATTAAAGAGGAAAAATATAATGTGTGGTTGGGGAGTGCGTCATGGCTGGGCTTAAAAACGATGCAAAATTGCATCGAGCACGCCTTACATCTGTGTGAGATATGGTATGACAGTGTTGTGCACCAGACTTTTGAAACAATCGTTCGCCAACTCAAAGAAAATGTAGTGGCCAAGTGCGATGGGTGCAGAGATGCGGCTTTAGAACATTCATGCAATGCAGAAGAAACTTATCAGAATGAACTCGAGAGCCTGAGTACGGTGCACGACTATTTTGTGGGGTCCTGTGAAGATGACGGCTTTGATAATAAAAGGTTTCTGTATGAAATTGTTACATTTTGTAAAAGAAAATGCATTGATTGTGCAACAGAGTTGTTATACTAATTTGTGATTAGAAAATGCATAAGTTCTTTTATGTAATTGTATATAAGTGGTAATACAACCGTAATGATAATGTTTAAATTGTATGCAACAATATTAAATAAAAGTGTACAAAATACAAAAGTGTTATGCTTCTCATTTAAATAATACCATCCTATTCGGTATTTATTATAAGAGTTTCAAATAAGCATTCTATTTGCGGCGGGGAAAAACACCCAAATGTTCTTGCCCCCCAACCACCGCACTCGAGTCGGGCATACTCTAACGCCACGAAACATCATCGTCAGTCTTCCGCCGCCCTCCGACGCGTGAACATCTGCTCTTGAGTAGCGGCGGATTCCATGCAAAGGGTCGGGATGGTCGGTGTCCCTCGTATCGCCTAGGCAGGAGCCTACCCCGAATAACTTGTGACGTCTGTGGCGAGAATAGTGGAAAAGGGTGTGGGTGGATGTCTGGCCACGAAGCACCGCTTTCACCCCTCCCCCAAATAACTTGTGACGTCTGTGGAGAGAATCGTGGGAAAGGGACGTGAGGGATATCTGGCGACGAAGCACCGCTTCACCCTAGGGATGGCCTCCATCACGCCCCTTGTCGTCGCACGTGGCCGGAAGGAGAGGGGGCGGGGGTGCCTCTTGAGTAGCGGCGGATTCCATGCAAAGGCTCGGGATGGTTAGGGTCGGTGTCCCACGTATCGCCTAGGCCGGAGCCTACCCCCCGAATAACTTGTGACGTCTGTGGCGAAAATAGTGGGGAAGGGTGCAAGGGGGCCTCTGACCACGAAGCGTCGCTTCAACCTAGGGATAGCCTCCATCACGCCCCTTGTCGTCGCGCGTGGCCGGAAGGAGAGGGGGCGGAGGAGACATCAGCTGCTCACGTATCCTCTCTCTAGACTTGGGTTAGGGTGCCGTAAAGGTCTTTAAATTAACACCTCCTTGTGACCTCAAGGAGTGGGGGTAAAACATCCACCATCGCGACGTCACACCCCGTCAGGAGCAGGTTAATTTCACACTCCTACTCGACACAGGAGTACCGCATAGATTTTTCATATTATCCACCATCATAACGCAGCAATGGTAAGGGATGGAGAGAGAGAGATGCGATGCTCGCCCTTAGCGCCACAGAAATTTCACACCACGTGATATTGTGACGTCACAAGGGTAAAGGTATGATAGGGATCGGGGAGATGCGATGCCGAAAATCCTTAGCGACTCAGAAATTTTAAAACACGTGACATAGTGACGTCAAGGATCAGAGGTGGGGGGATGCAGCATCTAGCTCTTATAGTGCCGCAGAAATTCCAACATGGCGGCACTGGCGCCAAAGCGGCAACATGGCCGTCTGGCTATACAAGCGGTCTGGCTATGCAAGCGGTCTGGCTATACAAGCGGTCTGGCCCAAGTAGCGGGTATACTACTCACGTGGCTGCATCTAGAGAGACACACCTTTTCAACGGTTAGGTTGATAAGTTGTCCGGAACCTTTGGGCTCATATGGGTCCCTCTTACGATACTGTAACGGATCCGACAAGACGTACGACTCCCTGGAGACCGAATGCGGAGAGAGGAAGGACTATTCCATCACGAAGGGACAACTGGAAGGTATGGCGTGGCAGAGATAGTTATCCATCGACTGTCCTTTGTTATCCGAGCTTCCCGTAGACCTGTTCCGAGACACCGTCATTAATCTCAAACGTCTCAAAATCGTGAACACCAAGTTAGGTCACATTCCGAGCTCCCTGTTTTCCTACGCTCCTTCAGGTTCTCCTGGAAGCGGTGTTCGAACCCCAACTCTCCCACTCCTAAAAGAACTTTACCTGGACAACAACGGTCTCAAAGTTTTGGAAGAGGACTTCTACGAACATCTGGGAAATTTGAGTACTTTGAGTCTGAGAGAAAACCACTTGTCTTCATTGCCTAGAAGCTTCAAGAACGCGAACAATTTAAAATCGCTGTATCTTGAACGGAATTCTTTGGTGGAAATAAGTGCGGAAGGCTGTTCCGGGTTGTCCAACCCGTAACTATTGAGTGTACGTTTCAACCAGCTATCGCGCTTCGATCCGAGGTGCTTCCAGTCCTTGAAGAGGATTCGGTTCTTGGGCATATCCGGAAACGCCTTCCCGGAGTTACCGGATCATCCGGTTCTCGAGAGTACCGATTTGATATCGTTCGATTTGAACGATAATGCGGGGAAAGACATCCGTCTAGCGAGGTTCATCGTGGGAGAAAGAGTCAATTCCCTGGACATCAGTAACTCCTCCGTTGTTTCCGTTCAACCAGTTGCATTCCGAGGCGTTCCCAACGTGACTTGGATTGACTTGAGTTGGAACCAGATACGATTCCTCCCCGAGGGACTCTTCCAGAACAACCCGATGCTGTACAACGTCGACCTTCGGGGGAACCAACTAAAGTCATTGCCAGCAGACCTTTTTCGCCACAACAACCGCGTGCGTGTAGTCTACTTATCGGACAACAAGAGAGAACACCTAAACACAGCGCTGGTCGCCAACACCAGCGTAATATCAGCCCTCGACCTATCGAGCAATCTTCTGCGCGAGATAAACAATCGAATCATCTCCTACATCTCCGAGATCGAGGTTTTCAACATATCGAACAATAAGATCGAATTGATCCACGCAGATCTCTTCCGGGAAGTCAAGCGATTGTTCAGGATAGATCTCAGCAACAACCATCTGGAAGATTTGCCCCCGGGATTATTCTCTCACATAAACACTTCGCTGAAGGAATTAGGATTTGAGTGGAAACCTATTAAAGACTGTACCCTTCCTGGAACTTCCCGCTTTGCAACGCCTGGATTTAGGAAGTAACTCCTTGGAACGTGTTCCCGAGGGTGTGTTCCACGCTTTGAAGGAGCTGAGGCACTTAGACCTGTCCAACAACTCCATCGTTGAAATCTCGAGTTCGCTTCTGGTGACGTCAGATCAGAGACTGGAGCACTTGGACCTATCCTCCAATCGGAGGGTTTCCTGCTGGAGGCAGGAAGTTTAAGGGTCCTCCGCTTTTCACGCAACAGGATTAACAAATTCGTGCTGGAGTGGCCGGAGAAGTCGAGAAAAGTAGACGAGGTGGATCTTTCGAGCAATGGAATGACTCATTTGGATATTTTCATGAAATTTCCAAAGGGAGGTGTATCTGTAAATATACTTAACCTGTCCAACAACATTCTGAGTTTCAACGAAGGGTTGTGGCTTTTCGATATGGATACTAAGAATTGGGGAAGGGAAATGTTTCCCTACTGCCTCATTTGATGGATGCGGAGGTATGTACAACCATCAACCATCTTTTATATACTTATAATTACTCAATGTCTGTCCTTCACCCATTTTATCTGTTGAACAGTTTGTCATAGGGTAATGCAGTGAAAACCATTTAGATTCTGCCATCTAGGAGACCCTGTGAAAATTACCAATTCCTTTACAAAATTGTCCCAGGTTTGAGTCCCGAAGACGGATATATTTCTCCAAACGTTTGCAAGGGATTTTCGATTTCTCTAAGTGCTCGATTATTCCCTTCATTCATCAAAATACGTAATATTCTTAGTTTTTGCTTTCTTCGACTTCCAAAACTATAAATTATCTTATTCTTGAGATACTTTAAGGTTACACGGAAGACTTTGCTAGAAGTACGCCCTTCTTTACGAAGTTTATAATAACGTTAATAACTGCAGTTAATTATTATTCAGCAAACTGTGTGTGGACTGCGGACGTTGTTAACGATCGACCAAAAGGAAACGAGATGGGAAAGTACCATTATATTTCGACGTTTCTTACAGAGGAGGAGGATATCATTATATATAGACGTTCCTTACAGAGGAAGATATAAGATACTAGTAGAAGGTGCTTGCATATTGCAAACATTTCATCTCACTTTGAGAAAACATTAATTTTTCATAGAGATATTTCATCATGGGAAATATTTCATTAATTCAAATGATTTCTTCTAGGGACCAAATTTATTTTTTCCTTATGGAACAATAATGGAATAAAACAATTGCTAATTTTTGCAATTTTATAAATATAATACATTTTACAAATTGGGTTAATAATGCCACACATGTATGCTAATTTTTAAATTTGTAGCACATTTAGAAGTGAAATAACATTCATCTAATTGTTTAAATTTAAATAATTTTTAACGGCCGAAATAAAAATTTCATAGATACAATGAAGTGTTTATTCGTTTAAATAGATTAACTCTAAATACCTTGAAATTTTCGGCTCTCTAACTCGCCCCGTAGTATCTAAACATTTACCAATTTGTTTGAATTTTAAGACTTTTTAACTGCCAAACAAATTAAAATATCAAAATTTGTATAATCCTTATTTCGCTTTTTATATTTTCTACTTCTTAAAAAATTTTCAGCTCCGTAACACATACGGAAATTTTTAAACCTTGAAAATTTGTTTAAACAATTGCAAATTTTTAGCGCCCGCATTGTTGCACGTTATCAAGATTTTCGTTTTTTCTAATCGATTTTGCACAAAATCCTACCTAAGAAAAAAATTTCGAATATCCAGTTCATCTGGATGTGCCTAAACATTAGTATCCTCCTGTTATATGTATGTAATCTCCAGCTCATCCGTCGTTTACGAAGGGCAATTACAACGAGAAACTTCATTATATTTGTTTATGATAATTAATCCCTGGATTTTTTTTGTAAATGTGCGCCTTCGGGTCATATTTCTTAACGACAACTTGATCGAGACGCTGTTCTTGGACTGGAGAGTAAATCGCTTGAATTGGAGATGGATTGACCTTCGCGGAAATAAAATAAGCCATTTCAGTCATCGGGACATGCTCTTTTTAACGGATACTACTTAAAAAACAACCATGACCGATGACCTGCGAGAAAATCTCATTAGAGGTGTGGAACTGCCTTCCAATAAGGTGAGGACTTGACGCCATTAGATCCAATTCCGACACCTCGTTCATCAAATAATACATGAAGTAAGAGTATTCTTCTAATGTGCAGTCTATGATATTACGTATGTACTAACATGCGGTCTATATTATTACAAAGTATTGTTTACAGCAATAAATAATAATGTTTACATATTTAAGTAATGTCTACGTTGTCGAAATAAAAATTTATCGATTGAGACCTTAACAGAAATGCTTGCGAACGATTTTTAGAGTATTATTCAAACCGAGGCCTTAGGTTCACCATTGTGCTCCACATGCGATTTCCGGCCTTCTTTTGTTGTTCTGGGATTTACGAACATGGAAGAATATTACGCAATTTCACCGGGTTTGGTAAGTTGGTTGAAGTGTTTTGGCTCTTCCTCAAAGAGACATATTGCGTAACTTCACAGGGTTGGGTAAGTTGGTTAAGGTGTTTTGGCTCTTCCTCAAAGGGACATTTTGCGCGACTTCACAGGGTTTGGTAATTTGGTTGAAGTGTTTTTGGTTCTTCTTCAAAGGGACATTTGGCGCGAATTCACCGGGTTGGGTAAGTTGGTTGATGTGTTTTTGGTTCTTCCTCAAAGGGACATTTTGCGCGACTTCAACGGGTATGGTAATTTGGTTGAAGTGTTTTTGGTTCTTCTTCAAAGGGACATTTTGTGCGGCATCATCGGGTTTGGTAATTTGGTTGAAGTGTTTTTCGTTCATCCTTAAAGGGACATTTTGCGCGACTTCACCGGGTTTGGTAATTTGGTTGAAGTGTTTTTGGTTCTTCTTCAAAGGGACATTTGGCGCGAATTCACCGGGTTGGGTAAGTTGGTTGATGTGTTTTTGGTTCTTCCTCAAAGGGACATTTTGCGCGACTTCAACGGGTATGGTAATTTGGTTGAAGTGTTTTTGGTTCTTCTTCAAAGGGACATTTTGTGCGGCATCATCGGGTTTGGTAATTTGGTTGAAGTGTTTTTCGTTCATCCTTAAAGGGACATTTTGCGCGACTTCACCGGGTTTGGTAATTTGGTTGAAGTGTTTTAGATTCTTCTTCAAAGGGACATTTAGCGCGACTTCACCGGGTTTGGTAATTTGGTTGAAGTGTTTCTGGTTCTTCTTTAAAGGGACATTTTGCTCGAACAAGAATCATTTCAGAAAAAATATATTTTGTCTAACAAACGTTCAAGTATTCCGTATATTCTAAAATTCGGTTAGACCGCGTAACAGAGGAATACCGAAGGAAGCGTATACTGCACAAAGGCAATAACACACGCAGATTTCAAGGCGTTATTCACGGAAAATACGCATGAAACGCTACCTATCGGATCGAATTTTAATCTCCGAAGCCATAACTCGTAATTATACGGTCTCGGGGACTATCTTGCGATATATATATCGTCCTCTATCCGAACACGCTAATTTAACTTCACCGCACTGATCATATAAGGGTGTGGGGTAGGAAAACATGGATTTCTAATAGTTGTTTGCCGAGATACCCGCGTTAGAGATTGATGCAAAGGAAATATGCTATCTATTTCGCGATATTTTCTCGTATTTTCATCTCCGGAACCATAACATCTACACCTTACAGATCATATATGACCTAGGGAGAGATACTTACGGATTTTTAATCGTTGTTTTCCGAGGAAACCGTCTTAGCGATCGATTTCGTCAAAATATGCGATGTTTTTCTCGGAATATTCTCGATTTTTTATCTCCGAAACTACAGCGCTTAAAAATAGGACCATGCGAATTTTCTTGTAGTAAATTTTGTTATTTATCTGAATACATTTTTCAATCTATACCTTAGAGATCGTATAAGCGATAAGGAGAGCCGAGTTCGGCATTTCATCGTCGATTGACGGATGCCGTTTAAGAGAGATACGAGTATGCGTTTATTGATGTGATTATGTAAAGCGGAAGTTCTAATTCGACGGATTCATTTCAAAATCACAATTTTGCGACAAATTTTAATAAAGACCACTAATACGTAATTTCATTAAAACCCGCGCAGCGGTTTAGGAGATGAAAGTTACGACGGACCAGACGTGCCGATAATTCTATCACCGCTTCGTTGCTAAAGAACTGCGAAAAACGTAAAAGTAAATAACATCATTATATACAGACGTTCCTTACGGAGGAGGATATAACATATAGGAGGATACTAACGTTTAGGCACTTCCAGATGAGCTGGAGATTCGAATTTTCTTTCTTAGTTAGGATTTAGTGCAAAACCGACTAGGAAAAACGAAAATCTTGAAAAAGTGCAACAATGCGGCCGCTAAAAATTCGCGATTGTTTGAACAAATTTCCAAGGTTTATGTATTTCCGCATGGGCATGGGAAATTATGCAACATTATAAAACTTTTCTCATAACCAACTATAAAAATCGAAAATTTTAAAATTGTGAATTTTAGGGTTTTTTTTTAACCCCGTCTGAACATTAAAGTTTAATATTTTTTTAGGTACTACGGGATGAGCTAGGAAGCTGCAATTTTCAAATTATTTACAGAACAGTGAATTCGCACAAATAAACATTTCAATCCTTCCATATATATATTGCAGCAACCGTTAAAAATGTTTAAATTTTAAGCATATAGAAAAATATTATTTTACTTCTAGAGGTACTACAACTTTGAAATTTGGCATAAATGTGTAGCATTAGTACCCCATAATGGAGAAAGTATAAAATTCATAAAATTGCAAAGTTTGGGGATTATTTTAATCTATTATTTTTACATAAGGAAAAAACGAAAATCGCTGAAATATTTAGAATTAAAAAAATATTTGTAATGAAGGGGGATAATAGAAAGTTTGATATTTTAATTTGTTTGGCAGATAAAAATTCTTAAATTTTAAATAAACAGGTAAAAGTTTGGACAGTACACGGAAAGTTAGGGAGCTGAAATTTTTAAATTATTTATACTTTAGTTTATATTAACGAATGAACATTTCAAGGTATCCATTGCGGCCGTTAAAAATTATTTAAATTTAAATGTTATTTCGCTCGTAATTGTGCTATAAATTTAAAATTTGGCAGAAATGTGTGGAATTATTAATCCAATGTGGGGAAAGTATAATATCCCTATAATTGCAAAAGTTAGCGATTGTTTTACTCCATTATTGTTCCATAATGAAAAAACGGAAATTGGTGCCGAGGAGAAATCCTATGAACTAAAGGAATACTTCTCATGATGAAATATCTCTCTGAAAAAGTAGTATTTTTTCAAGGTTAGATGCAAGCACCTTCTACTAGTATAACTAATATTTTTGTTCTTCATTCAGACCGTGATATATTCCCTATTGTGTATTAGACTGTAGTAATAGTTTTTAGGCCTTCTTTACCAGCGAAGCGGTAATTTGCGGAACGCCTTATTGACACGTCTGGTCCGTCCGTCCGTCGCAACTTCCATCTCCCAATCCGCTGGACGGATTTAAATTTAATTAGGTATACGTGATTTTTATTAAAATTTATCGCCCAATTGTGATTTTTAACTGAATCCGTGTATTATAACGTCCGCTTTACATAATTACTTTAGGAAAGGCATATAAATCCCAACATTGGGTGATGAGGAACCTCAAGGGGAGCGGTACAGCCGCAAAGGAGTTAGCGTATAAAGCCATTATTAGACCAATTTTGGAATACTCTACCAATGTATGGGATCCGTACGAAGTGGGGCAGATTAATAAGTTAGAAAAAGTCCAAAGAAAGGCTGCCAGATACGTGATGGGGAAGCGTAAGAAGACTGAAAGTGTAACGGAAATGATAAGAGCGTTAGGTTGGGAATCATTGGAAAATAGTAGGAAACTCAATAGGCTATGCGGGATTTTTAAAATATTAAATAATAAAGGGGCATGGGAAAATTTATCATCTGGGATCGAAAAACCTCACTACATAGGAAAAAACGACCACAAATATAAAATTAAATACAGGCCGCAGAAGACGGACGTCGCCAAGAACTTTTTTCTAAATAGAGGAATCTGTGAATTGAATGAGCTACCGGAGGAAATCTTTAAGCCCTTTCCTAAATCGCTTAAACAATTTAAGTCAAAATGTAAAGGTTTTCTTTTTTTTTTAGAGGGGGACGAGTGAGCCGGAGGGAGTAGAGTGAATGCTTGGTAGGGTGAAGTACGGTGGGGACTTCGTGGGCCCCGGGACCGCTACGGCAACCGTGAAGGCCTACCATGAACCTCGAAAACTTCGACTCCGATTAAAGCAAAGGGGAAAGTATTTGTATTATAAGTATTTTATCCAAAATTGTATTATTTTTATAAAATTAATAATTTTATTCTGTTAAATTTTGGACAAGTGACCACGCAGTAAGTTATATGATGTGCAAATTCGCTGAAATTTATTGACAATGAGTCATGTAATGTTGCCACCTGGCATGTAGCGAAATTGCAGCTCATATAGTAAATAAACTTATACTCAAGTGATGAGATGAAGAAACCGCTGCACTGTCCCAAAGTCTATCTCCGGCCCTCCTTCGGGCGGTATTTATTTGGGCAAATGCACGAATTACATTGAAACCATTTGAAATTTTGAACACAGCTTACGGCTTCCCGGTACTACCTCGGTCCGGTCCCTTTCTCGAAGTGGGCTTCCCAACATTTTCGACGCCACCGACCCATCATATCCCGGGGACCCCATGTTGGGAACCGGTGCTCTACCTCAAGTTATATCTAGTAGTTTAGTAGTAGTTTCTCCAACTCTCTTGGAAATGCGTACATATATATATATATATATATATATATATATATATATATATATATATATATAGTTTGTTTTCGTCAGATATTTAGTAGCGCCATTCAACTAATTTTGCAAGTGTTCGGTTCATAATGTATTCAATGTCTCCTAATCTGGGTAAATGGAGTTTGGATAATTGCAACATATATTTAAACGATAGGAAGACTCAAAATATATTTTTAATATTTTCAAAAATTTTAACAATCGGCTCCCGCGAGCCAACTTCAGCTCGTCAGCGCTCTAATCTCGTTAAATGGCATCCGTCCATTCTTTCTTCCATAGTATAATGCATGTCACTACAGCGCATCTTAATTATAAATAATTTTAAAAAGCAATTTTATATAGCCCTGCACAGTTCTCAGTTCTTTTCTTATGGGTGTTTAAAATTGTACATTGGGGTCAAAAACACCCCTTAAATATAAATGTTTCTGCAGTTTCGGTTTTATTCCAGAGGTCATACCCAATGACCCATCTTCCTTCCAAATTTCTCCTCTGTATCACTTCTAGAAGTACCTTAGGCTTTATATGGTGTAATCTATATATATATATATATATATATATATATATATATATATATCCTACAACCTATATATGTAAGAAGCAGTTATTTATAATGATAAGAATAATAAAATCTAATGTGGCCACCACATGACTTTCTCCATATCTGTAATATTTATAAAAATTCCAAATAGGTTAGATAATAATAAATGTTTTAAGAAACTGCGAGAAAATTTTCGACTTTACAAAGAACAGAAATAAACTCAAACCATAGCCTTCTGATGTCGGATATAGCCACACAAAGCTCCAACAATTAAGAAAAGAAAAAGGAGCGTTACTAAGATGTAACAGCGTCAATTGTTAACAGTAGTCGTCGGTAGGTGGCGTGGTGGCGGCAGCTAAGAATATAAGATATCTCTTAAACAACGCATTATATGGAAAAATGTTTCAAACAAAGGTTGCAGCAAATTAAATATCCTACAACTTTTATTCCGATACAGTTTTACATTTATCAAATATTAAAGAAAATATTTTAAAATAACGGATAAGTGACAAGAGTTAACACTCACTTCCGGTTGACCGATTTTTACCGAAAACAAGCACATTCTCGCGACTTTTATAAAATTGTTAAATGTAAAATTTCGCGTTGAGCTGATTAATAGTTTTTGAGTTAGAACACCCACAAAAAGCTATCACCTGTCGTACACAGACATGATCGAGAAAATGGTCAAAGCGTGTTCAGGGGACCTGAAAACGTCTATTTCCCTTGAAATCTCGAAGTCGATTTTTTTCATTTTCCACTATACTTCGCATATGGAGAAAGTAATAAATAACAAGTTTTAAATTTATAATAAATAATTAACGAACGAGTGACGAATAGAAATAAATAAAAAAAGATTTTTTTAAAGCATTTATACAACTCGAACCTGGTGGCTATATATACGTCAAATATCGCGTGTTTATCTCGGTTGCAATACCATAAAAAATGTAGCTATTTCCAAGTCCTAAATTAAAAAATGACCCGCGTACATATTTGGCAAGAGAAGTTATAACGATAGTACCGCAATCAAACATAGATGGGGACACTGAACAGATACACCGCTAAAGGAATAAAATCCGAATTGGTTGATATCCTTACCCATAGTGGTGACAATTCCTCACGAACCGAGCAGAGATTAAAAAGATTATATATATATATATATATATATATATATATATATATATATATATATATATATATATAACGATACGGAAAGAGAAATAATATGATAAAATAAATGCAACGAGAGGTTGAGAGGGATAGGAAGGAGCCAGTGAACACTTACCATACGGTGGTGTTGAAGATAGCAATTTGTTGAAATCTGATAGCCGCAACCCGTTTTTGATTAATTAAATATACGCGCAGCATCCGAGTAAAGGTGGAGACGACTCGGGAGCCAGCAATTTTATCTCCGTCCCTCCTTCCGGGGGTTAAAACCCGCACCCTGTTCTCCGAGAGAATGAGAACTAAATCTGCTTCAGGGCAAGAGGGGACGAAGAATTCGCCAGGGCGTAGCCGCTCTCACTCGAGAGATAGCATAGACAAAGCCACCAAAATTCAGTCCTGCTCTTTTCAGAGCAGTACTGTGGACAAATCTGCCATAAATCTCGACTCTCTGCCAGCAGAGGTAGTTAGCGCCCCCGCCTCCGCGCGAGCCCCGCTCGCCACTAACGCCAATGACCCCAGACGCCGCTCCGCGGCCTTTCTGACGGCCGAGGAATCCCTCCTTAAGAGGCAAAAGGTCGAGATAGCGAGCAACATTCCAACCAGCAATCGCTACGAAGCCCTCCTTAACATCACGCCTGAACCGCAGCCTTCCGCGTCCGAAAATATGGAAACTACGGAAGCTCCCGCCCGTAGGCCGCCCCCCCGCAAACCCTCTTTAATCGTTTACGACATCGTCTCCGCGAGAGACTTGCGAGGCCTAATTAGGGGAGTAGTAAAGGATAGGAATTTCACCGTCGCCCCCCTGAAAGAAAAAAGCGCCATTCGCGTCACCCTTGCAAATATGGAGGACTTCCTAACAACTAAGGCCCTGCTGGTGCAGAATAAGGCTCAGCTCTCCACCAGCAACATGGAGGCAGAAGCAACATCACAATTCGTTATCCACGGATTTGATGCGCGAGACAACCCAGAGGAGATCTTCGAAGGTCTCGACGCTCTCGGAGTAACCGTGCGTAAGGTGCGGAACCTTCGAGGTGACAATGCGTCGGCACCCTCTGATCTATTCGTAGCCACTATTGCCGCCACGCCAGAATGGCCGCCAAAACGCCTCACGAGCATTAAGGCCATTAGCAATGTACGAGTCCGACTCCGCGTTTACAAGTACAACCGCCCCCAGATGTGCTTTGGCTGCAACCGCTTCGGGCACTCCTCTGCGCAATGCACCGCCCTTCCTCGGTGTTACAAATGTGCCGGACCTCACAACGGGAGGGACTGCACAAAACCGAAGGACCTCCCGGCCAGATGCTGCAATTGTGACGGCGATCACACAGCATTTAGCCGAAACTGCCCGATTCTGCAGGAGGAGACGAAGAAAATGCAGCAGAGGCAGACACCGACAGCTCGGCGCCCCGCGCCAACACCACGGCGCCCCGCGCCTACGACCAAGAAGCAGCCACATCCCTCACTGGGCGTACAGAACGCCTGGGGCAGAGGAAACGCCGCTCGTCCCGTGCCAACGCAGCGACCGGCTCCGAGGCAGCGAATCTCCATCCCGCCGCCTGCACCTACCGCCGAGGAATTCCCATCTCTCCCACAGACTAGCCGCAACCAGCAGCAGTCGGCGGAGGAACTCCGCATCCCTCTTCGAGAGGCAATTCGCCGCCGGAGAGAACGCGGAAACGCCGCGCCGCCACCCCTGGACGCGCAGTCGCTTCCAGCCGGTCTCCTGACGGCCATCCACTCCCTCACTGCCGCCACAGCGGCTATGCAGCAGCAGATGCAGCAGCAGCAGGTCCTACTGCAGGGCATACTTACTCAATTAACTGATCTTCTCCGCGTTCAACCCTAGGAGAAGACAGCCATATATCACAGCCGCCACATGGAACGCTGCTGGCGGCATTAGATCAAAGACTCCGGAGCTGATCCATCTCCTGAAGAGACAGGGCGTTGCTGCCGCCCTCCTACAGGAGACCCACCTCCGCGAGCCCATCTCCTGGAAGGCGCCGGGATTTCGGATCTACCGAAACGACAGGGAGCTGCCCCCCGGAGCGAGAGGCGCCGGAGGCACCGCCATCATAATATCGACAGAGGTCGAGTCCTCCGAGCTTCAGGTCCCCGACCTGAAGACACTGGAGGCCACTGCAGCCCTTATCAGGACGTCAAAAGGATACATGACACTCGTGTCAGTATATCTCTCGCCCTCGCGAGAATTTTATCCTGAGGACATGGACGCCATCTCCAATCTTGGCCATCCGATCCTGATAGGGGGGGACCTAAACGCCAAACACCCCAGCTGGAACTCCAGGAATCAAGACTCCCGAGGAAGGCGCCTCCGAGCCTGGGCCGACGCCGCAGGAATAAACATCGCCGGGCCGACGCAACCCACCCACTACAGCGGCGCGGGATCGGGAAATGTCCTGGACATCTTCCTCCACCGAGGCCTGCAGACATCTCTGCACATTTCCTCAATCCCCGCCTTGCCGAGCGACCACAACCCCGTTGTGGCCCATCTCGGCATTCGCCCACTCCACCTTCCCGAGCGAGAGACGCAGGACTTCGACAAGACGGATTGGGACGACTACCGCCGCCTCCTCACCGACAGCCTGCCGGAGGAGATACCACCTCTCACCACGCCCGCAGAGATCGACGACTGCGTCACGCGTCTAACCCGCCACCTCGCCAACGCCATGGACGCCACCGTCCCGCGCAGGAAGAGACGAATCCATAATTACATGGAACTCCCCGCGGAAATCCGCGCGGAGATCACACAGAAAAACCGGCTTCGGAGGCGATTCCAGCAAACCGGCGATCCCGAGACGCGATGGCGGCTTCGGGAAAAGGAGCACCGCATCCGAAACGCCATCAGGAAATTCCGACGAGCGTCGTGGGAAAGCAAGATGGCTTCACTCAACATCCAAGACGGGTCCATTTGGAGAATGGCGAAAGCGCTCCGCTCGGACACCGCCCTCGACCCGCCCCTACATCGAAGCGGAGTCACTGCCATCACACCGGCGGACAAAGCAGAGATGATGGCGGAATACCTAACGACGGTTTTCCGGAACGAGGACGCTCTGGAGGAGGAAGCGGCGGCGGATTCCACCCAGACGGAATCCGGCCCTTTGCAGGGCCAAAACAACGAGGAAGAAGCCAGCGCAGAGACAAACAGCGCAGAGCAGAGCCAACTACTCGCCGGTATCCTGACAGCCCCGCCGACCCGCAACACATCAGGCCCTTTTCAGGGCCATAAAACTTCTCAGGTGGAGGAAGTTTCTCCGCAGCCCACCATCTCCTCAGCAGACATCGGAGAAGCCCTCAAATCCCTCAAGAGAAGGAAGGCGCCAGGCCCAGACGGCATTCGAAACGAGGCAATCCGCCAAATTCCCATCGCCTTCGGGACGTGGCTGGCGATTGTCTTCACCGCCTGCCTGCGAATCGGCCACTTCCCCACGCAGTGGAAAAAGGCGATCATTGTCTGCATTCCGAAGACGAAGGCATGCAGAGACCCTGCGAAATACAGACCTATCTCCTTGCTCGATGGCCTGGGGAAGCTGTTTGAGCGAACGCTACTGCCGAGAATTCAACACCATCTCTCCGAGAATTCCATCCTTCCGGACGAGCAATTCGGCTTTCGCGCGGAGTTTGCGACTACTCACCAAATAGCGAGAGTCTGTAATTTCGTAACTGACGCCTTCAACTCCAAACGCCACGTCGCCGCCGTCTTCTTTGACGTAACAAAGGCGTTCGACCGAATGTGGCACGAGGGACTTCTCCGGAAAATGCGGAAATTCAACTTTCCGGCATGGCAGACCCGCATCATCTCCTCCTATCTCAGCGGCCGCAGCTTCTGCGTACGCTGGCAGCAGGCGACCTCCTCCGAGAAGTCCATCTACTCCGGCGTGCCTCAAGGGGGGGTATTGGGACCAACGCTGTACAACGTATTCACGGCCGACGCCCCCACGGACCTAGGCTGGAATACGCTGCACGCATTCTACGCTGACGACGCCGCCATTCTTTGCCGGTCAACGAAGAAAGCGAAGGCAGCCGAGTATTTGCAGCGGGCAGCTGACTCCCTTCTCGAGTGGTTTGCGGCCTCCAAGCTGCAAATTAACTCCGGGAAAACTCAAACCGTCATCTTCTCCACCTCTTCCTCGCCGGACCCGGATGGAATCCTGATAGGAACCGAGGAGACGGAGTGGAAAAACTCGGCCGAATACTTGGGAGTTTCGCTCGACAGGAGGCTCACCTTCGAGAGGCACGCCGCGAGAGTCGCCCACCGAGCCCTCGGGGTAAAACTCGGCCTGGCTCCACTTCTCCGCAACCGCTTCATCCCCATGCAGAGGAAACTCCACCTCTACCGCGCCGTCATCCGACCAACAATGACCTACGCATCGCCTGCATGGAGCGGCCGCCTACTCTGCAGGAGTAAATCAGCCCTCAACCAAGTGGAGAGATCCTGCCTGAAAACCATCGCCAACAGACGCAGGATGGTCTCCGACATCTACACCTGGCTGCCCCTACAGCCGATCTCCGCAGCCATGCAGACACTGGCGGCCCGCTTTTGGGAATCCACAGCTCACCGCAGCGCCCAAATCCTCAAAGAGATCGCCGACGCACGCCCGCTCCCCTGGGACAGGCACAAGCGACCGAGGGCATCGACCGGCGCCGAAGAAGACCTCCCCCCCAAACGGCGGAGGACTTAACGGCGGGGGAAAAATCAGGACCTTTTCAGGGCCAAAAATATTTTGACAATGCCAAGACTTCGGTCCGTGGCCCCAAGAGGAGCCGCGTCAGAGGGCTAAAGTGAGCCCAAATGCTCCCAAAGGAGCAATCTACAAGACTTCCACAGCCGCTTAAGTGCCTCCAGCAGGAGAGCAGACAAGTGGCAAGAGACTCTGCGCCCTAATACGCAGAGAGCTCATTCTCACAGCTGCATACGGTGGTGGACGTCCACAGCGATAGAGGAAGGCTTGTAATTTGGAGCTTTCGGGCAACACACGCCCTTCTTCAGCGAGAGAAAAACGAAGACTAAAATAAGCGTAACACTGGAGGTAGGGGTTCGGGAAAAGAGGGGTAAGGGGAAGGGGAAAGAGGGGTAAGGGGAAGGAGGGGTGATTGGAGTGGGAGTGTTAGCGAAGGTTTAAACCTGGTAAGGAGAGGGAGCGGAGGATGTCAATATGGGCTAGTTCCCATTGACGGAGTTGTGGCGCGGGGAAACTACTTGGAAGAGCACGAATAGTTTTTACTGTGAAGCAGCTATTGAAGGGAAGGGAGTATATATATATATATATATATATATATATATATATATATATATATATATATATATAGACTTAAGGAAATGAAAAGGTAGTGATGAGGGTTGCAACAAGGTGTTGAAGGAAGCCCAGCGGACACTTACCAAGTCGGAGACCAAGTTGGCAGGCTGCTGGGGGCGTCGAAGAGACACGTTGAACACACGAACACAAAAACAAAAAACACGCAAGCTTATCGGGCCTATGCCCTTCTTCAGCAGTAGAGTAAATGAGAGTGACACACTGGCGGGGAATGACAGGATGATGTGGGGAGGTTGATCATCGGAGGAGGCGGGGAGTAGGAAGGGTGGATAGCCAATAAGGAGGGAGTGTGATGAGGTAGAGTGCGAATAGTTACAAAGTAACAAGGAGACATTGTAAGGGGGCTAATAGGGTTAGATGAAGATGAGGCCAGGCGGAGAGAAAGAGTCAAGATGTATGTGTGCAAGTTCCCAGTGTCGGAGAAGGGGGGCAGGAGTGTCATTGGGTAAGGCGCCAATAACCCTTACATTGTAGCAACTATTGAAGGGGATATTGTGGGCATTGACGTGTAATGCAACTGGGAGGGGGCGTCTGAGAGAGACGCTATTCCGGTGACCGTTCATGCGGATATTTAACGGATCGCTGGTGAGGCCTACATAAAATGCGGGACAAAGAGTGCAGGTAAGGAGGTAAATGACGTTACGGGTGGTGCAGTTGCTTCTAGAGGTGATGGGGTAGGTGATATTGGTGGAGGGACTCTAGAAAGAAGATGAGAATAGGTGGATAAGGCAAGTGAGGCAGCGAGGTTTGCCGCAGGAGTGAGAGAGACCCTATGGCAAGTGGCGTGGTAGAAGTGGGAAGTTCCTTCATCCACAAGATATTTCCCAAATTGGAGGGCCGGCGGAAGGAGAGGAGCGGGGGATTGGCAAAAAGGTTGGTAAAGAGGGACTGATGGGAGGAAGAGGTAAGAATTGGGTGGGCAGCATGGAGGATTGTTTTGAGGGCTTCGTGGATACCGGGAAGGAAAAGTGTAGGAAGAGTGAGAGGAGGGGTTGATACAGGGATAGTAGGTGTGTGTGGAAGGGATCCATGGTGGGTAGGCGTCATCGCCCTATGGATCTGCTCGCGGACCAAGACTGGAGGGTAGCCACGTTTGAGGAGAGCGTCCTCGAGGACAGAGTAGTATTGTAGAAGGGAAGCTCTATCAGAACAAAGCCTCCATCCTCGACAAGCAAGGGCATAGGGGATAGAGGTTTTGGTATGAAGGGGATGGCAGCTATCAAAGTGGAGATATTGGAGGCTGCTGGTGGGTTTGATATGAACACAGGTGCGAATCTTGATGTCTTGAAGGTAAAGATCGACATCCAGGAATGTGATGTGGGAGGTAGAGGATTGGTGGGTGAAAGAGAGTGAAGGATGGGAGGAGAGGTGCGAGAGAAAGGAATAGAGAGAGTCAGGTTCATGCGTCCAAATGAGGAAGACATCGTCGATGTATCTCAGCCACAAAAGTGGTCTGAGTGGTACGTTGAGGAAGAGTCGTTCCCATTCTCCCAAGTAACAATTGGCGAATGAAGGCGCCATACGGGTGCCCATCGCAGTGCCTCTAATTTGAAGGTAGTGACGCCCATCGAAGGTGAAGTTGTTCATTTTTAGCACCATAACTGCCAAGTCTAATAAGAAATGGGAGGAAGGTCTTGCGTCGAGTGGTCTTGAGTCCAGGAGTTTACTAAGGGCAGAGAGTCCATCATCGTGGGGGATGTTTGTGTAGAGGGAAGAGACATCTATAGTGGCAAAAATGGTATTGGGAGGGAGAGGAAAGAGGAGGTGTTTGAGGCGTTTGAGAAAGTGGTTAGTGTCTTGGATGAAGGAAGGGAATTGACGAATGAGAGGTTGTAGGTGGGAGGAAACGAAGGCGGAGATGCGTTCTGTAAGGGAGTTAAAGCTGGCAACAATGGGGCGGCCAGGGATGTTGGGTTTGTGGATTTTAGGGAGAAGGTAGAATGTGGGTGTGCGGGGTTTGTAGGGGATCAATAAAGCAATGGCGGAATCGGGAAGGCCTTCCTGTTTGCCTGAGGAATGAAGATAGGACGAAATTTTTTCAGAGTGGTGGTCTGTGGGGTTGGAAGTAAGGAGATGGTAAAAAGTTTCGTCAGAAAGTTGGCGCTCGGCTTCCTCGTTATATTTGGCGCGATCCATCACAACCGTGGTGGTGCCCTTGTCGGCAGGGAGGATGATGATATGGTCACTATATTTGAGTGTAGAAATGGCATGTCTTTCACGTCTGGTAAGATTATCTGTATGGTCGATAAGATCGGAAAAGTTGGGTTGGGAGACTCTGGAAAGGATATAATTGAGGTATTGTTCGACCGGGTGTAGGGAAGGAAGGGTGGGTGGAATGTATTGGGAAGGAGGTTTGAAGATGGAAAAGGTAGGTGGAAGGCCGGGAGGGTGTTTATGGTTGGCAGAGGTGAGAGAGTCTTCTTTGGGAGGGTTGGTTTTTAGACGTAGTGTGCGGGCAAATGACTGGACTTTGGCAAGGAGGCGAAAATGATCAAATTTGGTGGTGGGACAAAAAGAAAGGCGAAGTGATAGGAGTTCATTCTCGCCAGGGGTAAGTACGTGGGAGGAAAGGTTCAAGACTTCATCTGGTTGGCAAGATGAAGAGGTGGTGGCATGAGTGTGCGAAAAATAGGAGCGCTTCAAAGGTTTGCGGGTTAGGAAAGTGTGGGTCTTTTTCAGGATATAGAGTGATGGTGGCGTTGGGAATCCCAGGAGGTCCGCAAGACAGGGAGTTTGACCGATGAGTGGCGGGGAAGGAGGTGGTTTGTTGACCTCGCCAGCTGTAATGAACGGAAGGGGAAGACCAAGTTTGAGGTGCCGGACGCAAAGCAGAGAGAGTTTACGGAGAAGTCTGTTGCGATGTGCGGTGATATCATTAGCCGCTTGAAGGAAAGCGGCACGAAGGTCGGATATGGATTGCGAAGAATGACGAAGATAAAGAACGAGAGATTTACAATTAGCGAAGTGGGTGTTAGAGAGGGTGGTATAATGGTGTATGGTGGAACGGATAATATGGATAGAGGCGAGGTGATACGTGAGGGCTAGGGAAGCACGGATAGGGGTAGGAAGGCCTGAAAGAGGAATTCTGATGGTGAGGCATTTGGGGGTGAATCCAAGTGCAAGGCAGGAGTTGAGGAATTCAATCTGGCTGTTGAGGGTGATGTGTCTGCGGAGATGATAACGGAGACGGGTCAGTTCCATGGTGGATGAGAAAGATAATAGAAAAAGACGACAGGAGAGAAACGTAAAGATATAGACAAATAAGGAGAAAAAAGGAAGGTATATATATAGACCTAAGGAAATGAAAAGGTAGTGATGAGGGTGCCCAGCGGACACTTACCAAGTCGGTGACCAAGTTGGCAGGCTGCTGGGGGCGTCGAAGAGACACGTTGAACACACGAACACAAAAACACGCAAGCTTATCGGGACTATGCCCTTCTTCAGCAGTAGAGTAAATGAGAGTGACACACTGGGCGGGGAATGACAGGGTGATGTGGAGAGGTTGATGATCGGAGGATGCGGGGAGGAGAAGGGGTGGATAGCCAATAAGGAGGGAGTGTGATTAGGTAGAGTGCGAATAGTTACAAAGTTATATACATACATATATATATATATATATATATATATATATAAACTTAAGGAAATTAAAAGGTAGTGTATATATATATATATGTGTGTGTGTGTGTGTGGTTGTCTGTGTGTACACTTCCAGATGAGCTGGAGACTACATTTTTACTTTCTCCATATACGTAGCATAGGGGAAATTATTGTATTCACGAAAAAATTCGACTTCAAGATTTCAACGGAAATACATGTTTTTTTAAGAGGTCCCCTGAACACGTTTTGACCATTTTCTCGATGATATCTGTGTATGTGTGATAGCTTTATTGTGGGTGCACTAACTCAAAAACTATTAATCAGGTCAATGCGAAATTTTATATTTAACATTTTTATAAGAGTTAGAAGAACTGCTTAGTTTTTGGTTAAAATCGGTTGACCGGAAGCGGGTGTTTACTCCTGTCACTTATCCGTTATTTTGAAATATTTGCTTAATTATTTAATAAATGTAGAACTGTGTTGGAATAAAAGTCGTAGGAAATTTTATTTTCTACAACCTTTGTTTGAAACATGTTTTCATATAATGCATTGTTTAAGAGATATCTTATATTTTTACCTGCCAACACCACACCACCTACCGACGACTCTTTGTTATCAATTGACGCTTAGTTACGTCTTAGTAACGCCCATTTTTATTTTCTTAATTGTCGGAGCTTTGTGGCTATATCTAATATCAGAAGGCTATGGTTTGAGTTTATTTCTGTTCTTTGTAAAATCGAAAATTTTCCCGCAGTTTCCTAAAATATTTATTATCATTTAACCTATTTGGAATTTTTATAAATATTACAGATATGGAGAAAGCCACGTCAGATTTTATTTAGGTAGGACTGTATGGAAAACCGACTAAAAAAATTGAAAATCTCAATAAAGTGCAACTACGCAGCCAGCCGTTAAAAATTCGCTGTTTCTTAAACAAATTTTTTAAAGTTTCTGTATTTCCGAAGGTCCCACCAAAACTTTACGTAAAGGTAGAATTTCGTAAAATAACGAAATGGGGATTACGGAAATTTTGATATTTTTGGTTGTCCGGCTGTTAAAAATTCTTAAAGTTTAAACAAATAGATTAATTTATATGCACTTAGTGACGACCTAGAGAGCTGAAATTTCTTTTTCTTATTTAATGCTTAGTGCGCAGATGAGCAAATAAACATTTGAAGGTCTCCACGAGGTCGTAATTTCGGCAGGTCAAGTTTTTAAAATTTTAACGATTAGATAAATATTATTTCATTTTTAGATGTCCTATAAATTAAAAATTCGGCAGAAATGAGTGGCATTATTACCCCGCAACGGATAAAAGTGGGTATAATATTCTTAAAATTGCCAATTCCAGGGATTGCTTTTACTACAACATTGACCCATAAAACAAAAAAGAAATCTGTGCAGGGGTGCAAACCTTTGAATAAAAAATATTTCTAATGATGAAATATATATTTCTGAAAAATTGATTTATTTTTCGAGGTGGATTATAGAAATTTTGATACCTATTCTTATTTATTTCGCCGTTAAAAATTCATAAAGCTTAAACAAATAGAAAAAATTCATGGAATAAAGCCATCCGATGATCCTCTGCAGGCAGGCACAAGCTGTGAAGTGAAGTGAAATGTTTAGGTATTTAGAATTGAGCCAGGGAGCTGAAATTTTAAAGTTATATAGAGCTGACTCAGTGAAAATGCACAAATAAACGTTTTAATATCTCGATGAATGTTGCTGGGGCCGTTAAAAGATTTTCAAATCATAAATAGATTAGATTAGATAAATGCTATTTCGCTTATATATGTGCTAAAACTGGAAAACTTGGCAGAATAGTGTGACATTAGTACCCCCACGATGGAATAAGTATAGTATTCTTAAAATTTCTAATTTTAGGGTTTGTTTATTTCTAATGATGAAATATCTCCAAGGTGATATGCAATGCTTGCAGAGTGCAAGCACCAATTACTTTTATCTAATATCATATATATATATATATATATATATATATATATATATATATATATATATATATATACACGTTACTCTTTCGCTGAAGAAGGGCATAGGCCCGATAAGCTTGCGTGTGTTTTTGTGTTCGTGTGTTTTACGTGTCTCTTCGATGCCCCCAGCAGCCTGACAGCTTGGTCCTCAACTTGGTAAGTGTCCGCTGGGCTTCCCTCAACACCTTGTTGCCACCCTCATCATTACCTTTTCTTTTCCTTTAGTTAATATATATATATATATATATATATATATATATATATATATATATATATATATATATATAAAATGATAACATATAACAGGAGGATACTAATATCCAGCCCAAACTACAAGAGCTAGAGACCTGAAAGCTTTAGTTTTTGTAGATATGATGGAGAAACTTTCAGATAAAATGAGACCTCTAACCTAAGTGACATGAGTTCGACTCCAGAAATTCCGAAATTGGCGTTTTTTCCCATAAGAAAAGCATTGCGCCATTTTTGTAAATTAATTATAAGCACTTTCCGGTAAGCTAGAAAAATGAAATTTTCAGTGTTGCTAGATGGCCGCAATATCTATTAGGAATTATTGTCACTTTTGCTTGCAGTGTCTTGGGTTCGACTCCAGAGACCCCGGAATATCTGCCATAAGTTAGCATGGGAAAACGCAATCCAGTGTGTAGACCAATCTAATAAGTTTAGGAAGCTGAAATTTTGCAAGATTAAAGAACTTTTCTCATAACCAGCTATAAAAATCGAAAATTTTAAAATTGTAAATTTTAGGGGTTGTTTTAACCTCATTTGAACATTAAAGTTTAATAATTTTTTAGGTACTACGGGATGAGCTAGGAAGCTGCAATTTTCAAATTATTTACAGAACAGTGCATTTGCACTAATAAACATTTCAATTTCTCCATATATATATATTGCGCCAACCGTTAAAAATGTTTAAATTTTAAACAATAAGAAAAATATTATTTTACATCTAGAAGTGCTACAACTTTAAAATTTGGCTGAAATGTGTAGCATTAGTACCTTATAATGACGAAAGTGTAAAATTATTAAAATTGCAACATTTGGAGATTGTTTTAAACTATTATTTTGACATTTATTAGGTAGAATTTTGTGCAAAACCGACTAGAAAAAACGAAAATCTTGAAAAAGTGCAAGAATGCGGCCGCTAAAAATTCACAATTGTTTAAACAAATTTTCATGGTTTATGTATTTTCGCATGTGCTACGGAGTTGAAATTTTTTTTATAAGTAGAATTCCTAAAAAAAACTAAATAGGGATTATACAAATTTTGATATTTTAATTTGTTTGGCAATTAAAAATTCTTAAAGTTTAAACAAATGGATAACTGATTAGGTATGAGCTAGGAAGCTGAAATTTTCAAATTATTTACAAAGTAGCAAAATTGCACAAATAAACATTTCAATTTCACCATATATGAATTGCGGCGGCCGTTAAAATTTATTTAAATTTAAACAATTAGAAAAATATTATTTTTATTACAGAAATGCTACAACTTTAAAATTGGGCTAAAATGTGTAGCATTAGTACCCCATAATGGATAAAGTGTAAAATATTTAAAATTGCAACATTTGGGGATATTTTTGAACTATTATTTTTACATGTGGGAAAAACGAAAATCGCTGCGGAGTTGAAATTTTTAGAATTAAAAGAATATTTGTAATGATGAAATGTGTTTGAAAAATGAATGTTTTTTCAAGGTGATATGAAATGCTTGCAGTATGCAAGCACCAACTACTACTCATTATATATCGACGACTCATACAGAGGAGGTTATAACATACATATAGGAGGATACTAATGTTTAGGCATTTCCAGATGAGCTGGAGATTCGAAATTTTTTTTTAGGTAGGATCTTTTACACACTTTTAAAAGAAAACAACTGATATTTCTTTACACGTTTATTGAGAAAAAAATACGGCAAATCAATTTACAAAAAATAACAATAATATTATTGGTCCATTGATCTGTAGAAACAAATATAGGACAAGGTTGACATAGTATAAACATGAATGGATATCACATAAGAGCTTCTTTAGCAGCACATCACGAGCAAAAATAATACATTCCAAACATTATTGATGTAATAAAAATACATTCAAAAATATTTTAAGCAAGAAGTAATATATTACAGCTATATCATAATATATACAAAAAAAATCCAGGAAGTCCTTTACATTGGAATACAATACAATAAGTTATACACAGAGCTTTTAAACTTGGGTACATTTACATTCTTAATATGATCAGAAAGTTGATTGTACAATCTTATGCTTTAGACCCTTGATGAAACATTGATAATTGTTGTTGATTAACAATCAATCCTCAACTACAGGAATAGTTAATAATAATAAGCTATAATACATGCTTTACTCAGATCAAAAAAATAAATCAAGAGTTTTATGACCGACATTGATTTTATGATGAATTACACTGAGGAACAAGGTATTTGGTTCTGTAAATAATAGGCGGTTCTGATGTAGTTTGTAAGGCAGATTGTGAATCTGGTTTTAAAATTTGCCTATCATGCATATATGTTGAGATATGCTACTTCCAATTAAAGTCGACAAATTCTAGGAAGAACATATTCTAAGTTGAATTTTATTCCATGGAAGATTGTCTGTGTTATTGCAATGATGTAAATGCTTTGATGACATAACTGAGGCACAAACACAAAACAAGAGTGTAGGTTATTCCAAGTGGGATGAGGGAACCTGGATTCATCATTTAAAAATATAGTCTCTTGCCGATCTTGCGTATTTCACACTCAGGCTTTTCTAAATATTAATAAACATCATAATGGGTTCAAATGCCCTCACACTTTTCTGTTTCTCCGACGAGAAACATTAATTTTGAGTTTTATTAATGACAACTGTAATAACGCCACCGTTCGAAATGTGAACGCTCGTTCAAACATCCAAACACATTTCATTTCATGCATGTACTCATCCGTAGGCAACAAGGGAATAGATATATTAACCTTTTAAAAAATTAATGTACCTCTATACAATTTTGATGCCACAACGAGAATCGTTGTTACATCATATTCTTACTATGATAGTTAAAGGCAATCCATTGAATGCTTTACGAGCTACATTCCATTGCATACCTTGTATAAATAATGATGTCAAAATACTAACTCGAGTAACCTCCTTTTCCATACAACTGGGGATGGAACACGGTGGCCAAACCATAACGAAATTGGCAACACTTTCCAACAACACAACAGACGCTGATTCAAATCCGTGGTAACCGTTAGAAGGCGTTGGAACTAGAGTAAGCGCGCGCAAACAGAAAACGAGCGTAAGCGCCCGCTTTTGCTAACCGTGTGTCCAACTCGTGTTCTGTGCTGCGATATTAGGATTGAGGATTCAAAGGATAGCTGGAAAATCTGGGAGTAGCGTAAAAACATGGAGTTGTTGAACGAATTAAACAGATGTAGGCTTTGTCTAAGCGGTGGTGGGAATTTTATTCGTATATTCAATGTGAACGTTAAGACGGGTGTCATAGTGGCGGACCTAATCTCGGATTTGCTTCGGTTTGAAGTAAGTACTGTCACGTTTTTTCGATGGATATTTCTTAAACGTCGCAGATTTCACAGAAAGAGCGAAACTGCGACGTAGCTGTGTTAATTTAACAAATCGGGTTTTTTTATTACCTTTTTTACTGCTAACTGTGTCATTTTAAGTGGTTAATTATTATGCTCTTCTTTTACAATAAACCGTTATGATAATCACAATAGGTGGGTTTTGACTAAGTACAGCGTATAAATTACAAATATTCATTTGTGGGATATTTTCCACGTATTTGATTCCTATGCAATGTTAGGAATTCATGGTAACGTAGATTCATGTCATCGATAATTGTAAAATTTAGTTACTTTCCAACAACATCATACTTTTCGATTTCTTCCTGAATAGGTGAGCTGGGAGGACGGATATCCTCAAGTTGTGTGCCTTGCGTGTTTTAGAAAGTTAAGGGAGTTCCAAATATACAAGGAACAATGCAAAATATGCATAACGACGTACTACGACAAATATTTCAAACCGGTAAGCATTTCTTCATATTAATTCGATTGTTGTGATGCTTTATTTTTTCGGATGGATTGATTGAATTTTATTAATGAATGTCCATCCTTAAAATGTGATTTATAGTCGGAAAGTTCCAATTATCTTATAAATTGATGCATATATATTTTCCTCAAATAAATTATATGTGAAGTATTATCGTCGGAGATTTAGGATTTACTACCGGGTGAAGTATTTTTTCTTATCAATATTTATATTACCCGTTTTAAAACTATAAATTGGTGTACTTCACATGCCTTTAATATTTGGTTTTAAATAATTTGAGTAACTTGTTGCAAGAAAGTGATGGAGGAGTTCAGAGATTTTATATATTTTCTCACTGGAAGAGTATTTGTATTATTCCCTCAAGTGTTTTATTTTTCTAAACATTTATTTCAAGGGATTGGACAAGTTTCATTATTAACTATCTGGCCTTGTTTTGTATTGTTATAACGCTTTTGTGTTCAATTCCTTTCAACACATTTTCTAAAAATAAAGTGTCCTTACAATTTTTAAAATGAAATTAAAACATTAAGCACTTATGTGGATTAATATATATATTTTTTTCAAATAATTTTCTGCTAGAATGGGGATGTGACAGTGAATGGAGCGTTATCAATGGAGAGAGAATTCAGGGAAGAATGTTTTGAGGATGGAAGTAACACTCATTCAGAGGTAAGTGACAATCTAAAGAGGATGTGTTTGTCTCATTTTGAGGTAATTATTAATTCATATCATTTCTTATGTTATTATTGATAGCACTAAAGAATAGTTTTGAAAAACTAGAATATATAAAAAATAATTTTATTGAGATAATATCTAACTAGTTAAAATGCTTTCAGAGTTATCAGCTCCAAAGAAGTGTTTCAATTTTTTTTAACCAGGAGAAGTAGTATTTTGTATCTTTTTTCTTATTATTTATAATACTAATAATATTTAAATAATATATTAGTTTACTTTTATGCACTTTTCTGGATGTGTCCCTTATAATTTGATTATTTCTTTTAGGTGAATCACAGGCCAATTAATGTCAAAGAGGAATTAGGTATATTTGACATCGCTGTGGTGAGTGTTAAATATATATAAATTATTATCTTTATTTTAACTTATATTCATTCACGTGCCTTTTAAGTATGGTTTTAAATAATTTGAGAAACTTGTGGGAAGCAAGTGATCAAGATGTTTGGAAATGCCGTATTTCACGGCATATAAGATGTACCAGGGTATAAGACACCTCCCGGTTTTTTAGAAGATTTTTCAGGAAATAAGTATTTTGGTTTACATTTATGAAGGGCCACGTCGTGTATCATTTCTAGCCGTCATTAAGTCTGTATCCGGCAACATCTACAGAAAATATTATGGCGTGATAACAGTTAAATATAACATTTTAGATAAATTTCTTTCATAAAATAAATAAGGATGATCTAAAATATGTAAATGCTATGAGACTTGTATAGCTAAATGTAGCCTGCGTGATCTTGGCAGTTGTATTAATTAAAGCTAATGGAGCACACGTCGCACGTATAGATACCCTTAACCGATTGTACTTACTTAAACTTATGTGCAAGAGGATATTTTAATATAATAAGATAAATAATAAATGAAATGCATAGGTAATAACGATTTGTATGCTCAACTAGCCCTTTTTCCTCTTTTTGCCTCGTACATAATGATTTTGATCGATACAGCAATACCAAACTTCCTCTGTTTAAGATGAAGCTTATGAAGACTGTTTCTCTTATCGCATCAGCTTCAGTTTTTCCTTGTTTTCTCTATTCACGGATAATTTTCTTTTGTGGGAGGTGGACCGAAATGATGTGCTGCTGCTCGGTTTCCGTGCATTTTTGCGTATTGAATCATCTGAAACTTATAACTAATAGCATAGGCATATCTTTTCACTTTTATAGCCATTGCAATCTCAATACATGTAAGGTTATTTATCCTAGATATGTATAAAATATTTATGACATTTCACGAATTCAATGGCATTAATCGCGCTATTTAATTGGCTCATTAGGAACTAAAACATCACAAACACGCTGAAATTGTAAACGTTGTGAGGGGACATGTATTAAAGCATAATAATGAAAATGCGTCCTTGAAATTCACGTTGCATAAGGTATAACTATATTTATTAACAAATTTTTACTATTAATAATAATGTACATTGTATTGTTTTTGCAATAATTGACTGCCAATTATTCCATTTTGGAGATGAGTTTGCTCATTAGTGTCAGTATTGAGAACAGCAATAATCTTACCTTTGGCGTATGAGACGCAGGCTGATATTGGGGGTTATTTTTCTAGAAAAATGTGCGTCTTACATGCCGAGAAATACAGTATATATTTTCCTACTGGAGAAATATTTGTATTATAGTCTCAATTGTTTTATTTTTCTAAAAATGCATTATTGATTGATTGGTATGACTTTCTCTTTACTTCAAGGATTTAGACAAGTTTCTATTACTAACCATTTGATTTTTCTGTATTTTAATAACACTTTTGAATTGAATTCCTTATTCTTTCAACACATTTTCTACAAATATAGTGTCATTATATTTTTGACAGAAAGAAATAAAAAATTAAACATTTGGAATAATATATTTTTTCACATAATTTTCTGCTAGAATCAGCATAGCTCTGTGAATGAAGAGTTCTCAATAGAGAGAGATGCGGAGGAAGAACGTTTTGAGGATGGAAGTGACACTCGTTCAGAGGTAAGTGGCAAACTAAAGAGGATGTGTTTGTCTGTCATTTTAAGGTAATTATAAATTCATATCACGTCTTATGTTGTTATTGATAGGACCATAGAAAAAGTTTTGAAAGGTTTGAGTTCAATAAAAAATAATTTTATTGGGACAATATCAAACTACTTAGAATGCTTTCAGAGTTATCTTCTTCAAAAAAAGTATCTTTCCTATTGAATTCTGCTCGTTAAAAATTATCGTTTTCAGTAATGGCCAGCATATGCTAAAATCTCTTCCCTGTTGATGGAATTTTAAATACAGGTATCCCCTGATTCATGCGAGCCCGATTTACGTGTTTTCACATATGCCATTTTGTTTTTATGACATTTTTCGATTTACACGTCGTGTACAGTAAAACTTCACCGAACGCGGGGGTTAGGTTCTACAAGGGTGTCGCGTTGCGCGAATCCGCATTGGAGGAATCATTAGTCTTATGGGAATAAAAGGGTTCCGTTTCGAGTTCGGAAAAATGTACTCCTTGAAGGCGTTTTTTCAATAATAATGACTAGACCGCGGATCTTTAGGTAAAAACTTATTTATTTCCTGAGTAGATATCTCAGTATACAATTGTATATATACGTTTCATGAATAATTAATCCCGAAAACGTATATTTTATAGTGCCAAAAAATGCCTATTTTGACATGAATGCCTAAAAATGCCTATTTCGACGTTAATGCTTATTTTTGCCATTTTCATCCAAAAAAAGCCTAAAAAGGGCTAATTTTGTAGAAATAATCGACAACAAAAGCAGATTTTGGTACTAGTAATATTTTTTAAACTGACTGTACAATGTTCAGTTCAGGGTTGGGAAAATGTCCTTCACACCACGGTCATGATCAGGTGGCGAACATCAGCTCAGACCTGTCACGCGTTCGGCGGGGTTATTCTGTTTCCCAGTGTCACGTGATACGACAATGTAACAATGCCTTTAATCTGATGTTGCGTTTATTCCTCGTTGTTACATTGTCATGCCGTGCGACACGGGAAAACGAGAATAACCCCGCAGTCCATCTCCAGACTGCAGAGGGTAAAGGTGAGAAGTGTGAACGTGAAAATTGTGAAAGTGCAATGCCTAAAGTATCAAGTTCGAAAGCTTATTTAATACGTCAGTGGTTACAAGAGATCCCGTACTTCACAACGGATGGAAAAATTATCATCTGTCAAGCATGCAACAAGGAGGTAAGTACATTATAATGCTGGCTTGCAGCGAATTATTGGCCGTGAATTGCTTGTCATCTTTAAGACAACTTCCATCTACATTTTTTGTTTATACGAGCCATTTTATGGTAACTATAGACGTGGTTATTTAAAATGTCCAGCAATTCAGCTGCGGACCTTCGTAGCTCTAAAGTAAAATTTATATTTTAGTCCCATTTCAATATTTATTAGATTGTTTCCGTATTTTTAAGGTTAATTATTTTTTCAGAACTTTTCTTTATAGGTTTTGAGTTATAAAAAAACCCACCTAACTCAGCATGTCTAAGGAGTGCTACATAAGGCAAATGCTTAACGCAGATCGAAGATGAAACAAACGCTTTTAACAAAAACTTCTGAGGGATCCTGCAAGAAGAATCAGTTTGATGCAGATTTGTGTCATGCAATTGTGGCAGCCAACATTCCATTCAGAACACTAGAAATTCCAACATTCAAGGGTTTCCTAGAACGATACTGCCATCAGTCGGTACCTTCTGAGTCAACGATAGGCATGAATTACGTACAACCCACGTACGATGATGCAATGTGCTGGATACGGGAGGACATTGGAGATTCACATATTTGGATATCAGTCAACGAAACCACTGACGCTCTCAGCAGATACATGGCCAACTTAGTTGTTGGGAAATTGGACCCAGATGTGCCATCCAGAGCCTACCTCATCTGCACAAAGTAACTTGCCAAAACAAATCAGGAAACAATAGCACATTCTGTGAACAATCGACTGAAATAGCTGTATCCCAACAATCTAGACGAAGAGAACGTGCTGCTCCTATACACAGATGCTGCCCTGCAGTTGCTCAAGGTGTTCTATCCCTCCCTTGTGCATGTGACATGCCTTGCCCATGGTTTGAACCGCGTAGCAGAGCAAATAAGACTGGAAATTCCCCAAGGTGAACAAATTGATCTCCACCGTGAAGGTCTTCGTCAATGCACCAACAAGAAAACAGGCTTTTTGAAAAAAACTGCCCGATGTCCCTCTGCCACCTGAGCCTGTGCTCACCCGCTGGGGCACATGGCTGAAAGCAGCTGAATATTACAGCGAGCATATCCTTCATGTCAAGGAAGTTGTGACAAATCTAGCCGAGGATGCTGCCTGCGTCACTTCGGCAAAAATGTTGCTAGATGATCCCTCCATTCCCAAGGATTTGGTGTATATTAGATCCCACTATACATCCCTTGTGCAGATTATTGCTGAATTAGAGGGCTCAGGAAAACCCATCTACGAAAAAACTGCTATGCTGAATGAAGTGAAACAATAAATAAAGGAAGCTCCAGGTGAAGTGGGGGAAAAGTAAGAGCAAAACTAGAAAAGTTGCTACAAAAGAACTCAGGACTGCAGAGCCTATGTACAGCAGCAGATATACTGGCAGGAAAATCCAGTGAAGTTGAGTGCAAAATTCCATTTCAACATGCACCTAAGTTGTAGTTTGCCCCCGTCACATCAGTTGATGTCGAACGTTCTTTTTTTCTTACAAGATGATATTAACTGACAAATGCCATAGTTTTGTGCTATAAAACTTAAAAAAGGTGCTTGTCATTTACTGTGAGGTCAACTACGAGAAATCTGTGGAATAAACACAAAGAGGTGACAAATTCATTATGGGAATTCCGAATGAAACAGTTTGTCAAACATTCTGCATAGTACTTAAATATATACTTGAATAGTGTTTTCAATCAGTATTACTATATGTAATGTAGATAGTATTTTCTCTGTGACGCATGGTAAATTAACCATAAGAATAAGTTTCAATGCATAGTAGTAAAATATTTTTATGTTCTTTGAAATCAATTATGTTTCGTTGACTGGTAATTTTTGGAAGTAGTTTTTAGAGCCTATTTTACGTTTTATAAAGCTTAATTAAGCTCCTTAAAGAGCCTATTTTAGTCTCCTAAAACTTAATTTTTAGAACCTAAAAATCCGCGGTCTAATAATGACATAGTTTGCTTATATTTCCTTGAAACTTGTTACTAAATATTTATCACTGCGGGCGATGAAAGTGTTGTATTTAAGCAAGCATTTCCAGGTATAAAGGGAAAACTATAAAAGTGAATGTCTGCCTAGTGTAAAATTACGCGAGAATTTAATTTTAATTTTTTAATAAATATTTTTAAACGCAATACTACTGTATATAAATAGTTGATGCGATGTTTATAATCTTTTTTCAAAGAAATATGAGCAAACTATGTCATTAATATTGAAAAAATGCCTTCAAGGTACATTTTTCTGAACTCGGAACGGAACCCTTTTATTCCCATAAGACTAATGATTCCTCCAACGTGGATTCGCGCAACACGACACCCTTGTAGAACCTAACCCCCGCGTTCGGCGAAGTTTTACTGTATTAATGAAGAAAAAATGATGTAATTATCGTAGTGGGTAGCTCACAGAGATGAAAGTAAAAATAAGAAAATAAAATGTCCAGCTCATGAATCAGCATGAAGTGTGATAGGACTTAGAAGTATAAACATCACAGATAAAAGAGGCATTGTGCTTCACCACACCTCGCCTTTGCTAAGATGTTTATCTCGCATCGTAGAAAAACACGGCCGATGAATCGGCCCTCTGCAGTTTTCGTATACGCTGAGTGGGCCGATAGATCCGCCGGTCCGCAGTAAGAGGGTTAAATAACAAAAAGGCATGAATGATGAAAGACCTATTCAAAGGTTTTTCAAATTGGAATGCAAAGGTGTATGGCAGTTCCAAATCGTAAAAATTTGTTGACACGAGACAACTGTTCTACTCACTGTGTTACTCAGATAAATAAATGTTGAGTTGTTGTATTTGCCACCGAGCACAACCAGTGTTTTCCAGCCACTCAGCCAGGGAATCATTCAAAATTTAAATCCCCGTTATAGGAAAAAACTATACCGTTTCATATATCTTTGTGGCTGAGAGAGAGAGAGAGTGAAGAAGAGAGCTTTCCCGTACGCGATCTTACGGGAACCAATATGAATGAAGTAGGCGGAGCCTTCCCCTTCGAGAGCTCATTCTCTCTCTGGCCTCTGTTGTGCATACATCGAGTCTCTGAGTGCTATGTTGCCATGTGCTATTGCCTTCGTTGTCCGAACAGTCAAGACCACCCTGTCCCATTAGCTCACTGCTGGTCTCTTTCTTCTGAGCTCTCTCTCTCTCTTTGCAACGTATTCTAGTTTTTTTAGATATGGCAGCACCGAGTTTGAGTTCTTCAGTGAGGAGATGACTCCTCTCTAGGAGATGGGGAAATGTCTATCCACCTCCAAGCAGCAGAAACACACAAGCCATCCCATGTACGTACGAAATGTCAGTCGCAAAGATAAATGAAATCGACTATAGTGCCCTCATGCTTTGTGGAAATTACAATTGGGTGTTTGTGGGATGATTTATGAAAATGGACGATTTTAGACACATGCAGGGCCTTGTCATCTGCGAGGTAGTTGGTGACCACTATTAATTACTATTGATTGCAAACACTCGCCTTGTGTTCTGTATCTTTGATCATATTCTTTCTGAAGATGGGATTTTCTGATGAAAAGTATCAACACTTTTTCGAATTATTTTCTTACTTAAAGAGTGAGCTAATTTCTGAGTGATTTAGAGACATAAGTAAATCTTAAGAAACTAATAGAGATTAAGGGTGAAAAAATAGTGCAAATAATTTTTACTTGTGTCAACCAGCAGAGCAGACGTCGTCACAGCAGATGGAATTTAGTTTTGCATAGTAAATCGTTTAGAAAAATATTGTATTCAATGTCTTCTTAAGGTGAAAACCTTTATATATAATAATGTGAAAGCCAAACAAAGAAAAACTAAAAACTTATCTTTATATAGCAAATTAAACGCGGCACGTCTTGGATCCATACTACACACAGAGGCCGGTGATAGGGTAAGAAGCCGAGGTCTGTACCAAGCACAGAGACCGGTGCTTACGGATTAAATAAACCTTACTCTTGTAGCCTGTGAACGTCCTGTCCCATACTCGTATGATTTGCGTAGACAGTGTGAGTCAGCAGTTGACTCCGTTGTTGCTCTTCGTAAAGAGTAGGCAGATGTCCTCGCCAGGTTTGCCTCCTCCCTTCTGTGTATGTCAGTTATGGAAGGAGTTAAGTATATAATATTCCCAGATGCTTATTAGCCAGGAAAACAGAGTAATCAGATGTAAAAGTTACTTGATAACATTTTTAAATCCTGAAAATTGACTTTGGAATACATTTGAAATGATGAAAATGTTTAGAAGATTTGAGGTAAACATATATTTGGGTGTTTTGCATTGCCTGTGACGTGAATTCAATCTTGAAACTTTTTATTTTTCACAGCACATTAAGGAACGATTCCACAAAGTCACGACAGCTAACGTAAATTTTCTTATAATTTTTCTTTTCAGAACTGCATGAGTCCTTTGAAGTTGGAGTCTGACGAAGAATACATTGATACCAATGATGAGGTAAATATGTTTTAATGAATTTTATCTCAATTAATGGGGATATTTTATGATTTTGAGCATTAAAATGTATTTTTTCCTAACCTACAAGGGGAGGATGTTTGCCAACTGTAGTATCGTTGAGCTTTTGTGAGAGTGTAGCAGCCATTTGTAACTGAATAGCTTCGTTGAATCAGCTCTCTATGATTTGCCATCAGTTAATTGGTTCCTGTACAAGGTCTTAAGTCGAACCCTTATTTCCCATAGGCTCAATGTTATAAATTGGGATTTTGTTCCTGGAATCACATTTCAGATCTTGAAATGCCAAAATTGACCACTAAAATTGAAGAAACTGTGAAAAAATTAAAGAAGTTTGCAAAGAGATGCGGTCTCTTCAAGCGTAGGCTGCAGACTGAGTCACTAATGTAACTAATATATGTTCCCAGCTGATTCACCTCTTGCCTACGTGCAATGGATATCTAAGAGGTAGTGCAATGGATATCTAAGAGGTAGTGCAATGAATAGCTGGATAGCAAGGGAGAAGAAAAACCAAGTGCTCTAATGAAGAATAACAAGGGAACCAATGGCTTAACGTCCCTTCCAAAGGACTGAACAGCTGAATTTGCACGGTCTCGAGACTGAGTCAGCTCAGACCGCGTGTTCGCTATATCGGCCGTGCTATGATGCTATCAGACCACCCGACATTGTGAGACCACTTGTTCCTTTGGCGGAGGGGGTAAGGCGATAATGGAACATTTATCCGAACTGCACAGCGCAGCTATGCGATGAGAGATCGTCGGCTATATAGCATCTGCCACGTCTGATACATGCTATATGGCTCGCGTTTTGGTATGAGGCTACATCGGGAAATCTATTGTGGCGATTCAAAGGCACATCGCGTAGAAAGCTTGCTCGCGTGGCTTAGCTTTAGGTGTGAGTTGGGCTTTAGGCGGTCATATATACGAGTTTGGATGTAATTATGTGGATCTTATTTAAGCCCAGGATACATCGAGGGACAAATTTGACGCGCAACATTGAATTTACGTGACGCTGCAACGTTGCTCAGTGTCCCGCAACGTCGCGCGCAACATTTTGCGGGACATGTTGCAAGCTCCCGCTCTCCGAGCGAGCGCACGTGCCTCTCGTCAGTCCCGCGCCATTTGTTGCCGAGTGTAGACGTGTTCGCAACGTGCCGCTCAACATGTCCCAAGTGTGGGAAAACGAAACGGTGCCTCAACTCATTGAGCTCTACGAGAGTCATGGGTTGTTGTGGGACACTTCAAACCGTGACTATAGAAATAAGATAAAGAAAAATGACGCGTGGGAGGATATTGCCAAGACGATGAAATTGCCAAGAAAAGAAATAGAGAAGAAAATGCATACACTCCGTTCACAATTTATTCGTGAAAAAAAGAGGATAAAATCTTCAAAAACGACTGGTAGCGGGTGAGATGATGTGATCTCCAGTGCATGGTTTGCATATGAGGCATTGAAATTTTTGCTGAAGGGAGCTACAACTTCCGGTGGCATGGACACATTAAAGACACAAGTAAGTCATGTTTAATTATTTATTTGTCTGAATTTTACTTATACAATGCTAAAACAGTTTAATAGTACTTTTATCTAGTAAAGCGCGCGTCGCTTCGTCAGATAAAAGTACTATATTTTATTATAGGGTGGATCGTGTGTTTTTTGTACCATGTTTCTAAAAATTATTCTGCCAGGAAACACTTCCTTGTTCACTCATGAAATATTCGGCGAAATTGTTTCTTATTTCCGTGGCAGGCTGAGGGTAGCGTCTTCCTATAACATTTAAATTCGACATATAATGAGGTCCAATTTCTCTGCGCCAAGATCCTTCCACAATATCGTGATCCATATTTTCAGAATCAAAGGTTCCATGTGGGGTGTACAGTGATCTCGATTGACTATTTCGCCTTAAAAAATTATGTAGTTATACACGCGCCATTACAACAACTTCAGCATTTGCAGGCTTTAGGGCTATGGGAGTTCGGAACACACGAAATACAACACATAAAACTCTGAACACATTTTCTACAATTCTCCTAGCTCTTGATAGACTATAATTGAAAACACGCTTTGTTGTCCCCGCATCGTGATTACCGGGATATGGCTTCATATTTTCAGCCAGTGCAAAAGCGCTGTCTCCTACTAATATGAAAGGCATATTTGGTCCACCTTGGTGTATAGGCTCGGGATCTGGCCAGTGGAGTAGGTTTTCAGCCAGAGCTTTATAAAAAGCATTCTCTTGAAACACTCCACTTTCAGAAGATTTTCCTTTTGCACCACAATTTGCATATATAAAATTATAATTTGCATCCACAATAGCTAACAGGACAATGCTAAATTGTTCTTTATAGTTATAATTAGAGATGGGTCGAATCCACATTTTCCTCGAATCTGAATCTCGAATCGAATCTAAAAGGGATTTGATTCGAATCTTGTATCGAATCTACCTTAACCAACTTCATTTTAATTATGCATTTTTCTTATCTGTGTTTAATGAAAATAATTGATTTATTCAACATCAAAATTAAAAGGTAAATACAGTCAAACTCGTTTATAACGAGCACGGTTGTAACGAGTTCACGGCTATAGTGAGCAAATGCTACCTCCAAGATAAGTTTACGAGCATTTACATACAAATATTTCACGTATATAACGAGCACGCTTCACGGATATATCGAGCAAACTTTGACCACTTCTCACTGTCTCAAACGCGGCGGCGATCAGCCCCTTCAATCCTCATAGTGAGCCAAAATATGTAACCTTGTGTTCTTGAGTCCAGCCTCTACACCCTATCCCTCGGGGAGGTTAAAGACCGCGGCGTTATTGTTAAAAAATAATCCCTTCGTCCAAACCAAGAATTTCCAACTTGCAGGTACAGTGGCACTCGCAGAGGTCCATTGTCCTCTCCTCCCAACCCCCAGCTCTTTTACAGCCAGGAGGTTGTGTTTGGAAGGTGGTAAGGGGTAAGGGCATGTACAATGGCGCCCGCCCCCGTCGCTCAGCCGAATGCACCCAACACCCCTTCCCACGTAAAGATGGGAAATCCCACGTTTAATCCATCTCCTCATTAACTCTTCCTGGAATTGGTATGCTCAGTTTGCAAAGAAAGTTCGTAGCGTTGATCACAAAAATCAGTTGAGATTTTGCCTTTGAGCGAGTAACATGGCCGTACATAAAAGGAAGTGTTTGTCTATTCGCGAAAAGGTTGATATTATTCGAGAGTTAGAACGTGGTAAAAAAATGTTGAAGTGTGTAAAAAAATTAATTTATCGTCGTCTACGGTTTCAACCTTATGGAAAAACAAAGAAGCGATTTTATCTGCACTAGAGAACAACCTAACAACGAACAAGAAAATGAGGAAGTGCGACTTGGGTACTGTTGATCAAGCACTTCTGGAGTGGTTTAAGAGGCAGTGAAATGCTGGTTTCCTCATCAAGGTACAGGCAGATAAATTTACAAAACAGTTAGGACACGAGAACTTCACATGCAATAACGGGTGGCTTGATCGTTTTAAAAATCGGCATAACATTGTTTATGCGAAAGGCCCTGTCAGCAGATTCAAAAACGGCAAGTGAATGGGTGAAAAGTGTTTGGGAGGAGTGTCGAAAAGGTTACAGAGAAGAAGACATCTACAATGCCGACGAAACTGGACTGTTTTACAACATGATGCCTGATGCAACGTTTAAATTCAAAGGTGACAAATGTGTTGGTGGCAAAAGACCTAAGAATCGTTTAACAGTTTTAATGTGCGCAAACATAAATGGAACTGACAAAAAAAACTTTTTGTTATTGGTAAGTCACAAAAGCCACGTTGTTTCCAAAATGTAAAGAAGCTTCCCGTTGAATATGCAGCTAATAAAAAGGCATGGATGACTTCCAATATTTTTCAGAAATATGTAAGTCAGTGGAACAATGAGTTACGGAGGAAAAATAGAAACATTCTACTCCTTGTCGATAACTGTCCTGCGCACCCACATATGCAGGAGTTATCCAATGTAAAACTGGTGTTTTGCCTCCAAATGCGACTTCTATTTTGCAGCCAATGGACATGGGGATAATTAAAAGTTTTAAATGCCATTTCAAGCTATTTTTTGTTCTACAGTTGATTGAAAGGAGGGAAAGAGGTTTAGATGGCAACGACTCTGTATTGGATACAATTCATTTGATGACAGATGCATGTTTCACCTACAACGATCATAAACTGTTTTCAAATGTCTGGTTTAATATCGGGAGAATTTTCGATTGATAACCATAATGTTGATGAAGATCAGAATGGCTTAAAGAAAATGGAATTGCGAATTTTGACCATGTAAATGACATTGACAATTTTGTTATGTTGATGATGATTTGATTACCAGTGGAATTCCTACGGAGAGTGAAATAATAGAGACAGTATAAAGCACAGCAGACAGTGATGAAGACAATGTTGAATGTGTCGAAGACACAATCCTTATTCAGGATGCCATGGAAACATTAAATGATTTTTTTTTAAACTTGACATTTCCGATGGTGTTTTTAGTGCACTAAGTGTAATAAGAGGAAACTTAAGAGACTTCAAAGTGAAATCTATGAAACAGGCTACTATTCGAAGTTATTTTTGTAAAAAGGGGAGTGATTAAGGATGCAGCTGTGAGTAAATTTTATATGTACGTATGTTTACTTTAAATTTTCTAGTTTATTCTCATTTTTAGGTTTTTTCATAAACTTACTAAATAACCTTTCTGTTTATATATTCACTTTTACTTCTTATGTCTTATTTCACCATACGCATGTATGCTTTTGCCTTCACGGATATTAAGTTTAACGGCTATAACGAGCAAAACTAAACGGTCCCGTGGCGCTCGTTATAACCGAGTTTGACTGTATTTGGAAAGCCTCCATTGGAAACTCCCGAAAATGTTGCATGTCAAAAGAAAATCTGGGTCATGAAATAAATTGGGTACATGTCTCTTATCGAATGACATCCAAATTTTTATTCAGGAAAATTAACATTCTCAAGCATTCTGGGTCTAATCGACTACGTTTTTGGTCACACACCAGCCCAGCAGTACTAAATAGTCTTTCTGATGATACAGTTGCAGCAGGGATACAAAGAAATTCACTACTTAACATCCTCAGGGTTGGATATGCTGTATTATTTCTCCAGTATGTTAGAGGCTCAATTTGAGGAGAAAGAACTTCTTCTCTCAAATACGAATTCAGCTGTTGCTCTTCATCAAAATATTCAACTATTTCAGACTGGGGCTTCATGATTTTTGAATAATGAGCCCACATGCCATGCTTACTGGCAGTTGGTTTGTGCTCAACTTCAACATTTGTCTTCTGAAACAAAAAATAAGAAAAAATATCATGGAATGGAAAGATTTTAAGGGAAATTAAATTTGCTCAATTTACAAACAACACTCAAGACTGTGAATTTTAAAAACCATATGCATTTTTTTGGAAGGCATGAGAGTATAAAATTAAGATACCTATATCTAGAACAGAAATTCTTTAAAAATAAAAAGTCAGTTGAAGCATGTATGTATTTCTAAAAAAGAAAACTTGTAATATATAAAATTATAAATGATTTATTTTTAGTCAAATTATTCACATTTTGATACACCTACCTTGCTTTCATCTTTCAATGTGATTTGCTTCATTCTCTCCAGTAGCTTAGATTTGGCCTGGATCAAATTATCTGCAGACGTAAAACAGCTACCCTTGAGTCGTGGATCCAGGAGGGTGGAAGTGGTATAAACCTCATTTGTTTCCAAGTCATTGTACCTCGGTTTCAAGGAAGACACAAGTTCATTCTTCAGCCCTACTGCTCGTATGAAGCTTTCATTCTTTATTGCTTCAATGGTACTATTCACTATCGGAATAATTTCAGAAGCTGTCACATGTTCACTGCTGACAGTCTTCGTGGCCTCCTGAAATATTTTCATCAGTGATGCTACATCATCCATCAAATCCCACTGAAACATTGAAAGCTCTATCAGAAGTTTAGTATCTGCTGCAGCTAGAGTTATGGCATTTCTTTGTTCTAGTAATCTGTTGAACATTAAATACGTAGAATCCCACCTAGTAGGTTCATCTTGTATAGCTCTGTGAACTTTCATTCCCAGTTGTTTTTGGCATTTTTTTTAGCACACTTGTTGCCTGGCACGAGTGTTTGAAATGCCCTACAATCCGCCGAGATAAACCTGCCAGAATGTTGACCGCCTTTTGGTTTAATAGTCCATCTTTTACAGTTAGCTGAAATGTATGGGCTAAACAAGGAACTCCCTGATAAGGGGAAGAATTGACAGCAGCCACAATATTTCTACCATTGTCACAGACAACATAAGAGACTTTGTCTGCTATCTTCCACTCTTCCAGACACTGAACCAAAAAGTTCTTAATGTTATCCCCACTATGCGAAACCTCCGGGAATGGAACAACATCAAGGCAAAGATGTTTCAATGCATGAATGTCACTCACAAAATGTGCCGTTATGCTCATGTAGCTGTCGTTTGCCGTTGAAGTCCACATGTCTGTAGTGATTGACACGTGGTGGGTGAAGTTCAATAAGTTCATAACTTCACTTCTTGCTTGGTCATAAAGATTGGGAATCACAAAAGCAGATAAGTGTTTTCTAGTTGGAATGGTATATCGAGGCTCTAGATGCGAAATTAAAGCACGGAAGCCTTTATCTTCCACTAAACTGAATGGCTGATTGTCTACACATATCATCTGTGCAATTAATTTTGTAATCATCTCACTCCTTCGGTCGCCGGGTTTAAACTTCTGGTAACGATAGAACGCTTCCTTCAATGTTTGCTGTTCGGCATCACTTTTCAATTTCTTTGGTTCCTTAAAAAACGTGCTTTCACTGTTTGGGGAACTTAATGGAGTGATGAAAGCACTCGAAGTGGAAGGAGTTGAAGCACTTGAATAAGGATCAACTTCCTCTGCATTCAGTTCTTCCCTCACATCAATTTGTAAGGGTTGACCACACTCCCTCACTTTCTGCCTTTCAATCAAACCAGCATGTTGCTTCAAATGTCTCTTTAAAGCTGTGGTGGTCATGCTTTTCCCACCTCTCGAAATGCGCAAGCCACAATACATGCATTTCGCGTATCTTCTATCGTCTTCACAGATGGTATAGTGTCCCCAAACTTCCGACATAATTCTGATTGAATTAAAACATTCGAAACTAAAGTCCAGAATCACGAAACCAATATAATAAGAACCGGTACATCAATGACGTGATTTCACTTGTAATGAGCTTCTAGGGATGCCGAGAATGTGTCAATTTCAGTGTTACCAACGCGTGGTAACACAGCCTCTATAGCTAACATAAAAGAATCTGTTTATGCTGAATCGTAAGTAAAAATATGTTTCAACTCTTACTAATTGTTCCTTAAATTAATCCAGAAATTAATACTATGCAACATCACATGTTATAACATACGTAATGTTTTTTTGCCAGCCGGTAAGAAAAAATGAACTTGTTTTGACGAAAAATCCGTAAATTGGCAATAACTGCTAACCTATGAGCTATCCATGGAATTAATATCAAAAATGTTTTACTACGGCTACGGAACACGTATGATTATCCGCGTGAGAGTGACCCCATTGTGAGTTTGTTTCACCTATATTTTGTGAGTTACAACGAAACTGGTTGAATATAGATCGGTGATTTAGCAAAGTGCAACAAAAAATGGTGGCGCGATCTTGAACTACATTAATCCGCGTTTTTCGAATCCAGTGGAATCCATATCGAATTTTCAAATCTTCGAATCCATTGAGATTCGGTGGATTCGGGGGGTAAGTGGATTCGAGGACTCATCTCTAGTTATAATAGTCACTGCCGGAATTCGAAGGAGCCTGAATCACAACGTGTTTACCATCTATAGATCCAAGGCAATGTGGAAAATTCCATAATATTTCATAATTACGAGCCTTGTTCTTCCATTCATTTGCAGTAGCTGGAACCTGAAAGAGAATAATTATTTTTATAATTATTTTATATGTATATTAATATTACTTTTTTTTAGAGCCAACAAAGCCAGGACACGATTTCTGTCTCCAAATGAAGATGCCGTTCAGCTAGAATCTCAGTCTACCGTTCAAGAATCTCAAACTACTGTTCAAGAATCTCAGTTTACAGATCAGCTAGAATCGCAGTCTACTATTCAGCAAGCACCGCAGTCCACGATAATGCCATCATCGTCGTCTCGAACATCTCGTAAAAGGACCCTCCCAAATGAAGATAGATTGGAGGAGGCTTACGAAGTTACGCAATTTGCTAAAAGCAAAATGACGAACCAGGATGAATTTTTTATTTATGGACAGTATGTAGGGTCAGAGTTACGTGAAGTGAAGGACCAACATTCTGCGGTTATGGCTAAATATTACATAAATAATATTTTGACTGATGCTCGTTTGGGGAAATACCATACCGACCATAGTACTGAAAGCCAGTCGACTGTGCAGAGTAATATCAATCCGGAGCATATCGATGAGCAAATTGAACAAATAATTTCAGACATGGATTCGTCGAACACATGTTGATCACTACACGTACATTGTATTCTTAGTTCTTTTCTTTCAGTTCCTATTAAATAAATAAAAACATCGATAAAAATGTAATATAAGTAATATGTATTTTTTATTCCCTCACCTTTACAAACATTTTCAATTTATTTATCAGTTCTTTACAAACTTCTGGTACTATTCTACCAATCAGTTGTCTGGACACTCTAAAGGTGTACGATAAGGAAGCATAAGAATCTCCAGTCGACAGGTACCTCAATGTAATTGCAAGTCTGATATGAGGGCCAACAGCGTTCCGTAGTATTGTATCTTATTTAGCCATTGAAGGTCCGATCATTCGTAATAAAGTTTCAAAATCAGATATTGACATTCGAGTAAAATTTCCAAATGATCCGTCAGATATTCGAAGATCACTTAGAATATTAACTCTTCTTTCTCGTTGTAGTAAGAAATTCGGCATTCACCACCTTCTCTTCCGCTTAAGTTTCGCTAAACTACCCGATATTAGTATGTGCGCAGCACTAATCAACACAACCTCCTCGGGCGACATTTCTACAAGAACTGCCTAGTGTGTGCAAGTAGATTGTCCACGACATTGTCCCCGGGACATTCACGTGTTGCCGAGTGTCATGTTCCGCGTCATGTCGCTGATTTTGTCCCCTAGTGTATCCCAGGCTTTACTTTAAGAGAGGACGTAAAACGTAAATGTAAAAATAAATAATATAAACTAATATTTTTGTTCTTCATTCGCATCATACTCCATACGGTGTATTCTACCATAGTAATATGTTTTGAGAGATATAAATATTTTATGAAACTACCTCATTGTCGTTGAGTGCATAATAAATTTTTTCCTTTCATTAGGACTTAAAAATGGGGGTCGTCCTATAATCAGAGTCGTCTTATATTCAGTTGTACTAGGGGCCTGTTGCAGTACTTCCTGCAAACATCGAGAGAGCTTTGCATGAAGTGACCCAATGGGTTATTTCCTATGACAAAAAATTTGTACAAAGAATGTTATTAGTTGAACCACTTTTATTGCCCCTCTTAAAATAATTATGTAGCTCGCACCATTCCATGCCTTTTTGGGAGACGACTTCCCACTTTAAACCTGCAAGAGTTTGCACTGAGTATTCAGGCGAAAGATTTATCGAAATCTAGCCGACTGTTCCCGGTTCATTTGCGTTCATGCCAGAAGGCTTCAGACACCAGCAGGGACGAAGAGACATAATAATTATAATGTATTAGATACAGTATTTCAATGGTGTAACATAGTATTAATTTTTCATTTTCACCTTTTGTTTTAAATCATTGAAACTGCTTAATTAATTAGTTATTTTCCAGTATAATAATAATAATGAATATGTGAATTCTGATGAACAACTTAGCAAAGCAGGCTGATTCTGTAAACATTTAAAAAATGAAATCTCGTATTAGCTCCAGATGGTTTGTGCAGTAGATGTTGCACTGATTTCATTTGTATTTGTTGATAGATGGAAATGTAAGTTTGCTTTAAAATTACGTCTCCCTTTAACAGGTTCCTGCTGTCACAATACAAACGTCATATGTCAGTGAGACAGACGGCGGAACATCAAGCCCAAAGGAGACTTTCTCAAATTCAATCTCGTGTGGAAATAACTCTCCAGCCAATGCATTCGCTCAGGTGAGTCTTCTTCTATTCACGCACTAGTGTAATGGCCTGTCAAATATTCCAATCTCAAGGGAAAGAGAGAACTATTAGAGTTAATAGAGAAATCGAGTCACAAATTATTTCATTCTATTTTATATAATAATCAAAATGGTAGGAATGAGGAAACAGCTAGCAAAGGGGGTGGTTGGTGAGCGGGATTGAGCAGAGAGCTTGCCCCCTAGGTTAATAGAATGTGCCAACAAATACAAAAGGGAGAAAGAAACATTTTTGTTATTATTACTGATGATGATGGAGTTGCAGGATGTCAGATTTGCTGGCATTTTCTTGGGTAATATGAGGAGATTGTGGAACTAATGGCATAGTATTTTGGATATTGTCAAAGTTTATTTTTGTATTACATTTTGTATTCTATTGTGAGAAATATTATGGTATTGTTTTACTTTGTTTTTATACTGTTGTGATTGATATTCTGTCATTATGTTAATTTTCTTACTTAAGAATGCTTTTTAAAATTCTCTGCCTGTTTCATTTTGGATAGGCACTCGATGTAACAGTCCCAACCAGAGAGGACAATGCATCGTCGTCGGAGTTACCTGTGCGTAGCTTAAGGAGCGTTACGAGGAAGAAGAGGGAGAGACAGTTGAATGTTGGAGAGCAGCAGCGGAACATGGAAAGGAAAGCAGAGGAAGACAAAGAAGAGAAGGACAAGAGTTGTCAAGTATATAAATGCCACCACTGCGGAATAGAATGTTCGAAGAAATCAAATTTATATACACACACAAAGATACATGGGACGGAGAAACCTTTCCTGTGTTCCACATGTGGGAAGAGGTTTACTCTGAAGAGATACCTAGTGCAGCAACAAAGAATGCACAAAAAGGAAAAAGATTTCAAATGTAAAGAGTGTGGAAAGGAATTTGTTTGGAGAAACGGCCTGATGAAGCATCTGACAACTCAACACGGACGAAAGATGTACCAATGCACACACTGCGATGAGAGTTTCGACAAGAGGTTCAAGCTGAAGAATCACCAGTCTGCACACGATGGGAGAAGGGTGTGTGATTATGAGAAATGCAAGAAGGTATTTGAGAAATTCAAGGATTGGTTGCGGCATCGAAAGTCTCATTTGGAAGATAAAAAGTTAGTGTGTGACATTTGCGGACGAAAGTTTGCTTTTAAAAGTCATTTGAGGATACATATAATGAGGCATATTGGAGTGAAGCCACATGAGTGCAGTGTTTGCAGAAAGCGGTTTTTAAATTCTTCTAATCTCAATAGACACATGATGGTGCACACTGGTGAACGGTTGTTCTCTTGTGAGGTGTGCGGAAAGAATTTCAATCGAAAGAATAACCTTGACGTTCACAGTCGAATCCACACAGGAGAACGTCCTTACTCGTGCAAATTGTGCAACAGTGCATTTCAGAGACGTTCTGACTTGGTCAGACATATGTCATTTCACTCAAAGGATCTATTTTCATGTGATCTGTGTCCTAAGATGTTCTCCTGCAAAGACTACCTTTATAAGCATCAGAAAACTCATTCCAAACATGCAAAATGTGTATGAGATATTGGTTTGACTATTATTGTGAAAAGTATTCTATAAATTGCAGTTTATATTTTAAAAGTGGGAAATGTGTCCAATCAAGTCTACCTGGCCATACCCTACATGATGGTTATTTTACGTTTCTTTAGAGAATGTCTATAGTTATTTTATATGTTTATAAGAATTTCTCACATAAACCTACTTTATACTTTTTCTATATGCAGTCCCCTAGATGCTTTCTTAAAATATTTTGTTAATGTGAAATTGTGTTAGTGGAACACGAATTTTGCATAAGAAATATTGTAAATAGGGAGGAATGTTTTCCAGCATCTTAACCTAATTGACGTACTTTTAATTTTATTCTTATATTATGACTATAGTTTTGTTGTTGCTTTGCATTGCATTGTTATTTATTTAAGTATACATGTACCTCATTTTTAAAGAAAGTAAGTGATTATAATGCAGATGATTTGTAGCGTTGCTTTGTTAAGTACTGTAAGATGGACGATATCACGTGTTCATTCATTGTTCTCATAGATCTTAATTATATTTAGTATTTGATGTAACGATATAAATTTTCTCTTTCTTACTCCCACCACCAATAAAATGTGAATCATAAACTCGAGCTTATATTTCGATGAAGATGGCAGCCATTTTGAATCAGTTCGACTGTTCACAATTTATTTAGCATATGTTATGTAGAATATTTGTAATTTGATAATTGATTTAGCTACCAACCTGGAACAGTTAATTTTTCATAATAAATCAGAATGTAATTTCAACTCATTAATTCATGCCACACATTCACGAAATCATGATAATTATTGAGAAAATTTTTGTGACGTTAATATAATGCGCAATCTAATGTATGAATGAATATTTTGTTATAACATATCCCACCTTTTTAGAAACAAGTGACTATGAATATGGAAAAAATCCCCAGAATTCACTTCACCACAAGCCTCAGGACCACAACCACTCTCGGTACCATGATCACCCTCACCACCATCACCCTCACAACTATCACGCTCACCACCACCCTAATGACCAATCTTACCACAACATTCACCCTATCCACCACTCTTACCCTCACCACCAACCTCGCAACTACTTTCACCACCATTGCAACCACCTTTGCCACCACTCTCACTAGCACCATTGCCACCACCCTTGCCATTACCACACTTACCACTACCTCCCTTGCCACCACCACCCTCGTCATCTCCATCCTAGCACCTGCTACCCTCACCACCACCTCCCTCCCCACCACCTCCCTCCCAACCACACCCTCCCCTACCTCCTCTCTCCCCTGCCTCCTTCCTTGCTCCCTTACCACCTCCCTCTCCTAACATCTCCCTCCCTGTTCACTACCCCCAACATGACCCCATCCTGTCTCCTACCGACCTAACCAGTCCATTTCTCTCCCATACCATATGTGCCATTCGTATAAGTATGTAAATTCTATCTTTGACAAACTAAAGCTTTCAGCTTGCAATAACTTGCATTGTTATGTGAACTAAGATTTCTTAATGAAAGAATTCCGAGTTGCTGGCGTTAATTCTGCCAACAAAATCAAATAAGTCATCTCCGTTGTTTTTGGTTTAATGGTTCCACCTTTTTCAATAATAAACCACACTTCTTGTCATTCAGTCTAAAAAAAGATCCATTTCAACTAATGTTATTCGCGTCCTAACATCGCATGGACACTATCACGTATGCTGTATTCTCACGCGAGTTAACGTGCTCCTCAGCACGCGCGCGAACTAGCTTCGTGTGATCCAAGCTTAAGGTTGCTTCGAATTACTAACTTCACCCTCACAATTACTCAAATTCCGTAGCATTAAAATGTAATCCTCGCAACTTCCCACGACCCCGTCGAAGAGAACCCACCTCGCGGGACATATATGCAACGGTACAGTCCTACAATCAATTATATCGGTTTCTTTTACAACGGTATAATAACTCCGGCATCGCACATCTGCCAATTAATACGATTACCCAACTGTAGCGATCCCCCCTCCTCGGACTTTGTCTAGGTTCCGAGACGTCAATACAATCTCGTTATTTTTTTAAACGGTCTAGATCCGAAGTTCTTTCTTATTTTAATTTGCAGAAGAGCAAAGGCCTTAAAGTCGATAACTCGATTTTTACAATTTTACTTATTTTCAGCATAAAATACCATGTCTAAGTAAGCGACCTTTGTGTGTATTATATTTTATTAGCGATTATCTTTGGAAGTCGTTATCATCATTGTTACTTTATAACACACAATAATTAGAGAATCGCTTTTTGTTATTTTTTATTGTGTATTTATTTAAGCAATATATTTTTCGAAATAATCATCTTTATTTGTTTGATTTTTTGGAACCTAATCTCCTATTTTAAAAGAGGTCTTAGTCTCAATTATCACGGTTTGGAATTACACGGTGTTTTCGCAGGACCAAACAACCGTGTTAATCGAGGGTTACCTGTACCGTGTTATATACCAGGGGTGGCCATACATTTGACTCTGCGAGCCGCATATAGCATCCTCAAAAATATTACCAGCCGCACTCGAGCGAGAGCTGTGATGGTTGAAAATGCAACACAAGAAAAACTAAGAAAAGAAATTAGTAAAAAGCCTGTTTATTCTTTCATCATCATCATGCTTCTGTCCGAAGACAGGTTTTAACTGAATCGCTGCCTCCATTTCTCTCTCTCCCTAGAAGCCTCTGTTAAGATGAAATTGATTCAGGAAAAAGATGGAAAGCATTTCTCCGCGAGCCGCACATTGGGTACAAATGAGCCACACTTGGGCCATGTCTGCTATATACATTAAGGAATGCGTGCTTTGAATGAATGTCCCAAATTTCCACATCCTAACGCGAGACGAAATTTTTTCTACCCTCCGTTTAACCCCTCTCCCCCTCAGACGCAAAATCGCAGATTTGAAATTTCTCTACCTCGTTATGAACGGCCGCTGCAGATCAAACATCACCTCCTTTTTTTCCTCTTAGGGTACCTCCCCGCCTTACCCGTAACTCCAGACTCCTTTATCAACCCAAATTTCGCCTCTCCATATCCCAAAGATCCATGTTTTACCGCATCCCTCAACTCTCTATCGTCACTCAATCCCTCCCTCGACCTGTTTTCATCACTTCCCTCATACACCTCCGCAATAACGAGAAACTAACCAGTAGTCCTTCTCGGCCCATTTCCATCATCATTTCATCTGATATTTCATTTCTCATTGTTGTTATAGTTGTTCGTTACTGTTAACATTTTGTTGCAATATCCCATGTAAAAGGCCAAACCTGGCTGTTTTTTGGATAATTCTTAATAAATAAATAAAAAATACGAGAGAGAGAGGGGGGGAGGAAGGAAGTAAAAGGGAAAAACCTTGCACTCGCTAAGCTTCTTGGTAATGTGACAGAAGGTTTCATACCAAGACAATATATAATCTAACCAACCAGTCGTTTTATCGACCGTCAACTTCGAGTTAATATTAGTGACTTGGAACTTTCGGACACGATTTTAATATGCAAACGCTTTACAATTTCAGCTCAATCTACATTTGATATAAATAACCTTCATTGATTTGGTTGTAATTTATTTAAAATCTCGAGTGTATCACTTAGTTATAACTATTTTAATATCGCAGAGCTGTAGATATAAATGGAGACGTTATTAATTCATGCGGATGTTACATCTCACGGAGAAAACATGGACAAAAAGTTTCTGTAAGACATAAAACTTTTTCGTTTGACCATATCTAGATATGGAATTTAATTTACGCACAACAAAACGTCGCATTCATCTCTGTTTGTTAGGCTGATAGAATCAGCAACACTTCCAGATATTGCTGAATGTTACCAGTTTACGTGTGTTATCGATTCAGTCCAAAAAATATATAGTAACTTTGGTGATAATGTGAAGTGTTTGAATTGCATGGTCATAGGGTGATTTTTCCAAGTTAGCTATTACAGATGGAACAATTTTTGAAACGAGAAAAAAGTCTGCTATGACCGGGAATTGAACCCGGGTCTTCCACTTGCCGGGCGGATATTCTACCTCTGAACTATCGTAGCAGAACATTTTCTCTCGTTTCTGAACACGGATGTTTTAGCTATTACAGTCCATTGACTATGTTTTGGTTTTCGAGTGAGCATATCCTATAAATTCCTTTTTTGTTTTAGGTAGAAGTTCGAAAATATATTTAAATTAAGTTCTTGTGAAATCACCTAAATCAGCATAGAATTAGGATCAAGCAGGAAGTTTAAAATGATAGACGCTGGCTCTAATTCACGGGAAATTTGGCAAATGCGCGCACTATAAGCGCAAAACTGTCAGCTCAGGGTGGACAGAGTGGAGTTCGTTCAAAAAAGAAGCCAGAAATTTCAAGAGAATATGGAACGAAATTTTTAAGTGTCGTTTTTCTGTTTCAGGTAGCAGCGTAGCGGCGGCTTTGAGAACTAACATCGTGCGGCTACGTGCGTGAAACTCCAGGCGGAAAATGATGGCGTCACTGGCGCCAGGGCAACGGATCGCCAAGCAACGCTGTGATCCAACGAGTATCGCCGCCGCTTCAATGAATGCTTATTTACGAGAAATTGGAGACTTTGCTTAGTGTGTTGCGTAATAAGAATTGGGTTGGAGCGCTGCAAGTTGTTGCGACGTTTATCTTAAAAACTGAGTTTTTAGCATGTATATTTGTCCAATAAAGAAATTTCGAAACTTATCATTCTTCAGTTTGATTTAATATGAGTTTTATTTTCTATCGGAACAACGAAAGATTTTATAAAAAAATTACAATTGCGAGAGGAGAAAAAAATCTGCCATGACCAAAAATCGAACCCAGGTCTTTCACCTGCCGGACGGATACAAGCACCAACTACTATACTACTACATTATATATAGATGTTCCTTACAGAGGAGGATATAACATACAAGTAGTTGGTGCTTGCAATCTGCAAGCATTTCATCTGACCCTGATAAACATTAATATTTCAGAAAGATATAGCATTATTAGAAATATTATTTTAATTCAAATGTCTGAAATTTGCAATTTTAAGAATATTATATTTTATCCAATGTAAGGTGGTAATTCCACACATTTTTGTCAAATTTGAAGTTGTAGCACATCGTTGGTTTCGGAGTTCGGTCCTCCGTCTGGTAGCATAACTTGGCTAGAGTTATTGTTGTTAGTCATTGGTTTTGGAGTTCTGTCCTCAGTCTTGTAGCATAACTTGGCTCAGTTATTTTTCTTCGTCTCTTACAATATCAGCCAGTGATAGCTCATTTCCCTCTTCATTGGTTAAACATAAATCAATTTATATTGACCAACAGTTCACAATATTTCTGATATTTTCCCCATATTCAATGTGTTGTGTTTATTAATTCATCTGTAGAAAATTTCATCCCCATTATGAGTAATAAGAAGCAAAGGACATATTACTTCAATGTTGATTGGGAAGAACAATTCTGTTTTATTGATTTGAAAGGAAAGTGGGTTTGTTTATTGTGCAATGCTTGTGTCGCACTTTCAAAGAAAAGTAATATTGAAAGAAATTTTAATACTGTCCACGGAAATTTTAATACTAGTTATCCGTTAAACTCAGGAAAAATAAAATTTCTGATATGAAATCTGATTTAACTAAACAGCAGAGCATTTTTACCAGACCAGTGCAGCAGTCAAAAAGAGCAACGATTGCATCACTTAAAATTTCGCATTTGTTGGCCAAGAGAAAAAAGCATTTTGAAGATGGCGAGATTATAAAAGAAGCCATGCTAGTAATTGCCTACTCAGTTTTCGAAGATTTTAAAAATAAAAATGAAATTGCCTCAGCAATCAACACGATTCAGTTATCAGCATGAACAGATACAAGAAGAATTGAAGTTATTGCAACCAATATGGAGAAAGAGTTGGCAAATGATTTACAAAAATGTATTTTCTTCTCGTTGCAACTGAATGAGTCAACAGACATATAAGACACTTCTCAATTGGTTATGGTTGTGAAGATGGTGTTTAATGATTCTTCAGTAAATGAAGAATTTCTTAAAATTCTTCCATTAAAGGGACAAACAAGAGGTGAATACAATTTTTCAGCTTTTAAAAATATGTCCAAGAAAATAATATACCATTAATAAAGTTGACCGCAATTACTACAGATGGTGCGCCTTTGATGGCAGGTTGTAAAAATGGATTTATTGCGCTATGAAAAGCAAAATTTATTTCATATCACTGCATTATACACCAAGAAATGTTATGCGCTAAAGTTCTTCATTTTCAACATGTCATGAAAACAGTAACAAAAATAATAAATTCCATAAGAGCCGTACCGATGCAACACCGATTGTTTAAACTGAATTTACAAGGTGAAGATGCCCAATTCGATGATCTCCTTTTACATACCGAAGTTAGATGGCTCAGCAGAGGCAAAATACTTGTGAGGTTTATATATCTCATAAAGGAGGTAAAGGAATTAATCACAGTTGGATGACAAAGCTTGGTTGAATTTCGGATTTCTTGTTGATATAACTATAAAATTGAACGAACTGAATATGGAGATGCAAGGGAAAAATCAACACATTGCAAAAATGATAAGTGCAGTAGATGCATTCAAATGTAAATTGCCATTGTGGAAGTCTCACCTAAAGAGAAATTCATTATCACATTTCCCGAATTTAAAATGTATTATTGAAAGTCTGACTAATAAAAATGTTACAACCGAACCTTTTTCACAAAACACTGAAACTCTCCTGAAGGAATTTAATTTTAGGTTTCGTCAGTTTTCCGAAGTAGAACCCATAATAACATTCTTCGCTAATCCGTTCAATTTTATGGACGATGATATGTCTGTTAATATTGGAACTTACTTTAATATCGTTAACACCGAGGACTTAGAAATGGAAATAACAAATATGCAGAACGATATTATTTTAAGGTCACATAGAAATGATGAAACCTTTTGGAATTTAGTTGACGAAAATCGCTATCCGTTATTAAGAAAATGTGCCCTAAATATATATTCTTACTGTGCTTCAACATGCAATTGCGAGTCCATTTTTTCAAGCATGAAACGCTTGAAATCCAAGTACCGATCGAGACTCACCGATTACAATTTAGACGACTGCCTAAGATCAGGTATCTCGAGTTATGTGCCAAATTATAACAAGTTGGCTGAAGATATGCAGTCCCAAGTTTTATTTTTCATGTTTTATAATAAATTCTTTAATAGTTTTTCTCTTATATATACAAAAATATCATTTTAATAAATATTTTCGGTCCCCTGAAAATAAATCCCCGTCAAATTCTTGGGATAACACGAAACGACCCACTCGCTTCTTAACATAGAAGTACATATGAATAATCTCGCAACCACAGCTGTACCTCCTTCTTCTCCCTCTCTTTCAATAGGCGCGGTCATTAGCGATAAATGACATTTTTAATTATATATTTTTTAAAACTACGCTGGATACCCGGGTATTTCATAAAAGAATTACTCGATTACCCGAGTATTTTGGATTCTCTACTTGGGACCGGCCTCCGCCGAGGAGACGGGAGCTAGTGCAACGGCCGCGGAGTCGTCCTCCGGTGACCAATTGCTTGCAGGAAGAGGGTCCGACGAAACGTTCCCACCTACCCGCCTCCGCAGCACCACCCCACGACCCTCCCGAGTGGACACCACGGACCCTAGATCCCTCAGCCCGCAATGAGGTGTCGCAAGCTTTGCCAGCTTCCCGAGACCGAGCCGCCGATTTGGCGCAGTTCGCTTCCAAGGAAGAATCTCACCCTTTAAACGCGACAAGACTGACTCGGAGCTTTCAACTCTCCGAAAGAGATCCGACACCAACCTCTCCAACTGCCATCCTAAGCTCTGAAAAATAACGTATTAACAAACTCTGTAAGATACACGGGTAAATTCGTCTGGTGTCCCAGTGGAAGGAACAAGAGTCAGTCGCAGGTATAAATTAAAAGGCGAGTCACAACCCGAGCAAAGTAAGTTCAAACAGGAGATAGGTTAATACTCAAACAACGCAAATTCTAAATACTATGGCAGCTGACAACCTTGCGTGCATAACCTTAAATGAAATAAGCGAGGGAACGATAACTACGGATTAAGACTGTATTTATAAAAGTAAGAATAAAAGGAGCGCTAGAAAACTACGATATAATACTTACTGTAAACTATTACGATAGCTTAAAATAAACTCACAAAAAGTTATAAAACGAAATAACTAATACTACAGATAAGGTTAAAGTTATGAAACTATTTAAAAGCAATGCTAATCCTACTTAACAATACTACTACTCAAATGATACTGTAGTCGCTCGTATATCCGAAGAGTTCGCTGGTGGGAGCGAAACTCGCGTCCCGCGTGCTTTTTTCTCTATTGGTCATTTACCGTTTTGATGAATTTATAGCCGGGCCGACGCCGAACCGGATGAACCCCGCAAAAATATTTTTTTCGAGGACATAGGGAAGTTTCGACTACTTAAAAGCACTAACGTAATAACAGGTATTTACAGTTAAATTCACTGTTCTTGTATTTCGTTTTTTTATTAAGGAAAAAATCGCCATTTTTGAAGAAGCCCACTTATCTAAAAAAAACTGCGGGAGGTAGGTTAAAATGAATTACATCTTTTATTTCATAATTATAATGCGCAGTTAACACAATCACCCGCTATAACCTACCCCCCGTGGTAATTGCACAATAGGCTACGACGTGCGGCGTCGACGCCCCACCGGGGACGGTAGCCCATCAGTCATCGCAGGTTGAAAATACTGATCGATAGAATAGGTGACGATAAACAATATCGACAAATAAACTATACCATGAAATGCTGTTTAGGTGAAAATAAACTTCCTACTATGTTAATTTAAAAAGATAAAAATTTTGTCTTAAAAATGGGGGCGCGTAATTTAATTTTCTACATGTATTGACAAACACCTACCTCCTCCAAATTTCGAACTATCGTAGGGTCGGCCCGGGCCTGCACTCGAGAGGGGCCCGTTGCGCATCCGGAACCCTTATTGGAAACACATTTTTGGGAGGGGTTCCTTGTTGAAACATACATAGGATTACAGATAATTTAACGTTTATTTGGCAGGGTCAACGCCAACTTCCTATCTATCGTCTTTTTGCTCGAAAAAAGTTTTCGAGTTTCACGTTTACGTTTTTTCGCTATTTTGGCGTTTTCTTAAAAATCAAAATATCCGAAAAACGGCAGGGAGTAGGTGAATTTAGTTTTCATTGCCGAACGTCAAGTGTAATTTTTGACATTTTACCGATTACCGTAATAAGCTACCTTGCTTGGTTTGGGGGACATGGTTGATTTCTCATCTTCGAGAGCGCCGGGCGCGGCCGAACTGACTGTGGAGATTTCCGATTAAGCGTTGTTTTAAACGTCCAAGATTCAAATTGACAACGTCGTGCAATTTAGACAAAAGTGGTTAATGTGAGTGGTCAATATCAATTTCGTACGCCATTGAGTTTTTCTGTCAATTGGTATTTACCCCAAATAAAGCCTTCGATTCGACGCTTTGGTGTCTTTGAACGAATAGAAATAGGTTTCCTCACAATGGAAGTAGTAAAAAAAATATGTTAAACACAGAATAATATTGTTCACAGTAATAACGAATTATATCATTTTATCTTTAGTTTAAGCTCCACTAGAAATGTTTAAGTTTTACGCAAAATTTAGACCGCGGGGCGTCGAGGGTTGAATAACCCAATACAGCGAGATATCTTGTGGGGGTAGATGATTATGGTATACATTTTCAAACTTGTCAATCTAATGCTTAAATATGCCTGTAATGTTTGTTTACCTCCTCTCTTTAATTTTATCATGAATGCTGCTTATACAAATTTGTGATCTTCAAGCATATTTCGTGGTGTTTTCCAAAAATCGTATTTTATGATATTTGTTTTTTGGTACGTCAATTTTGTTTGCATCTCAGAACGTATTGGTATGGTCTTTATCATATATAAAAAACCCATTATGCTAATATGTTATTATAAATTTTAAATATTTTTTAAGTTTTACAATGATGTACGAGCGACGCGTCGAGAAGGTCGGATAACCTTTGATAATGAGAAATCTAAGAGGGGTAGGTAATAGTCTTGCATATCATCATATGTAGATTATAATGCTTCACGTGAGCTGTTAGTGGCTATTACCTGGATTTCGTAGGTTTTTCACAATTGAAGATTGTGTGTTTTACCGTTACTCGACTGACGTCGGTAGCGTATCAGAAATATCCGTTGAATTTCTTATTGTTTCATCAAAACTCATTGACAACAATTTTATTAAACGTGAGATGTTATATTTAAGTATCTGTAAAAACTTAATTTCGCTAATGTTGTTTTTATTATCAGAAAAAACTATATTCTTGTCAAGGTGCCTTGCGCGCGAGATTTTTGTAGTTTTAGATAACTCGATGTTACGAAAAAACTGCGGGGGGTAGGTGTTTAATTTTTATATCAATGTACGTTAATTATAAGGTGTTATTGTCTTTGAGAAAGAAAATTACCTGCCCTACGTTGTTCTCTTGTAATCCTTGACTAAGCCCGTCCTAGAGCGTACATTTCAGCAGGTAAAGTATCCGAAATGTTTTTTTTAAAATACGCTATGCTAAGTTTTAGGTCACAGAAAAGTATATCTAACCTATTGCAAAGTATTTATCTATCAATTTTATTAATCTTGATCTCTTGCCTATCGTAGTTTTTTCGTTTGCGCTTATTAACTACGATGGGTGAACTAGATTTTGCGCAAGGCCGTAATTGACAACGAAATAATGGATATATGTAATTTGTAGGTTATAAAATTATAAATCAGAATACGTATAATTCTATGCTTAATAATACCTATGATTTCTGGCTTTCTACTCTCTTCCATTTCTTCACAAACAAAAATAAAATTTATTGCGTAATTTGATAGTTTGTGCTAGCTCTTCGGATATGATATAATTTTAAAAAATTGACAACTGGAAGGCTTTAGTGACGCACGCAAATTTATTTATGAATATCTGCTGTGTATTACCTGGAATTTCTGATATCCAACACTGCTTGTTTTTCTCGTATTCAGTTCCTTTCTCTGCAGTTGATTGATGATGAATGAGCATGAACGTGAAAAGTATCATTTATCACTTCTTTATCCCATTATGTGTCATTTAAATTGCGGATTACGATAATATAATGTTTTTCAAATTATCTAAATGTTTTTAAACATCTTAATGGCGTATGTATTCCATAATTTGCAATAAATAAACTTTCGACACGTTTCAACTTCTTTGTTGGTTATTCCGAATATCGATATATCGTATATAACTTCATACCAGGGGTGGGAAAACAAGGAAAATTTCGTGGCCCCTTGTTTGCATCTTTTTTTTTAAGTTCCCAGTTCCTCTCATAGTATAATAGTATAATTTTTCATGAAAACAATATTTTCTCTATACTTCGTATATGGAGTAAGTAAAAAACTACTTTGCAATCTGCTATTCTATACTATAATTAACGAGAGTTGGGATCTGGCCGTTTTGCCCTCCGGGAGTAGGGGATGCGCCGACAGCGAATCAGGTATAAATATATATCGTATATGACTTCACACACATACATCCTATGCTTGTCAAAACTTTGGAGATAGTGAAATAAGCAGGGTCGTCGCGACACTCAACGTTGGAAAACGAGTACAGCCTACAACCCTGCCGTCGATTCAGTGCGTTTTGTCACGGCTCTCCCATTGGTCGAATACGTTGCCAGGCAACGAGCTACATAAGCAGACGCTTCTCCCTCCCCCCCTCTCCTCTGCTACTCCACCCGCTCGCCGCTTTTCGTGGGGGCAGCCCAAAAAAGCTTACGGCGGTGAGATGCGCGAACTGTCACGTGACATGGAGGGGAATGGTCAGTGTAGCCAACCTACGAAAGTAATACTAGTAATATCCGGTCGTTTATCAACAATAGGTTGTGATAATACGATTTTGCTCTTATTCATGTCGTATGATACCCGCAATTTAATGGAAAGTCAGCTACGATAGAGGAAAGGATTTCCAAAAGAAAAGAAAATATTTCAATAAAAGGTTTTATTATGCGCATTCACATCGATACATTTTCATCAATAATATTTTATTCAGCTGAATCTGTATCTCCGGATTCTGAATCCGAAGTTATGATAACCTCATTCACAATATCATCCATTATCATCTCGTTTTTTATATATTCAGCTTCAGTTTTTTTACACGTTCGCATACATTCTGCCACTCTGCTTTCCCGATATCTGCACATTTTTCTTCCACTAATATCTTCACCTCATTTAGTTTAAAACTTGTGTTTCTTGACCCTACCCAATTCTTTAATATACCCCAAATATTTTCGATTGGGTTGAATTCAGGATGATACGGAGGCAGCCTAAGCGTCGAATGTCCATGCTCCGCTAATATTTTATCCACAGCAAAAATTTTATGAGCTGGCTTAATTTTCTTAATTTTATCGTACAACTCGAGTTTAGTTTCAGCCGTTGAGTACTGCATTTCCCTTGTAATCTCCTGTTTTCAGACCCGATTTAAAAATTAGAAGTGAATGCGGCACAAATCCGAATTCTCCACCTTAAAAAAATGAACGTATATCCTATCTGTAGTCAATGGAAATCATATAATTACTTTCACATGTACATTAATATAATAAATAACTCATACCTGCATGAATAATAATGAGTCGCTGACCCTTAGATACAGGAACTTTTAATCCCATGCATAGGCGTACCCAGGATTTTTGTTTGGGGGGGGCCCACAATGGTGAACACTCATTTCCATGTTTACATTTTTATATGTAAACATGCACACACATGCGTGTATTCACAAACAAACATATACATAGGCAGTGGTATATTTAGAATGAAACTCGTTGAGTTAGTGTATGAAAATACATATTTTTAACAACACATTTATTATCCTGTGGATAAAATATATTTAATTTAAAAATTACAACATTTATACCATTACAGCCAAAAGAAAATACGTTGATTTACAAATAAAAAAATAAGTTGTCATAAAAAATACAAGGTCCCCAGCTAGCGCCTATGCATGAATCAGCCTCTGCATATAGGCATTCATAAAAACATATAAAATAAAAAACAATGTTGGTTACAAATTTATATGTTATTTAGAACAAACATTCTCAGTTTCTCATAGAAATATGTATATTAACATTGAATTTGAATATAAATCTTTCGATTTTTCATATAATGAAATTAATATTTATAGGTTTTGTTTACTAAAACATAAAATAAAAATTAATTGGGTAACACAATTACAATTTTATATCTAATCTTCGGTCTTTTTTTGTAATTCATCTAATATGCCTTTGGGGAGCAATTTCATTTCCCTATAAATGTTGAGGAGCGCTAAACCATTCAGTCTTTCCTGTCCCATGGAATTACGCAAGTATGTTTTCATTCTTTTTAACGTTGAAAATGTTCTCTCTGCTGTGCTAGTTGATACCGGCAGAGTTGCAAATATTTTTAATAAATAATGAATGTTTGGATATATATTTTGATTGCATTGCATTAATGCTTCTAATGCATTTGTAGGGGGTATCCTGTTTTCGTACCGTTTTTGCCAAAGCTTTAGTTCATTCTCTAAGACTGAATCGCATACTTCCACGGAATAAAATTTTGCCAAAGTTGATAGGCTATCTACGTCTGATGTAGAACTGCATCCTTTTGGAAGGAGGCACATGAAGGATTTTAAACTACTTTTATGAGCCAAGAATCTCGTCTCTAATTGTGTCACAAGACAATCCAAAAATGGAATAAACATAGATCGCCTGTAATAAACTTCCGCTGATTCAGTAGGAATATTATTTCTATTTTTTGATATTTCGATATCCTCGGTATTGTAATTTCAACCCCAAAATCTCCTACTTTTACTGTTGCCTCTTTGAAAATATTTGCAAAGTTTGTATCAGCGTTTCCTCGGATACATTTTAGAGCAGATGTTACATCTTCAACGAGATGTGTTACGGAAATTAAGTCAATGTTTTCACTTTGTAATACTCTACTTAATGGCAGCGTATAACTGTACGGTTTTTGTATACTATACAAAGACACCAAAAATTTTCCTTGGAATATTGCATTCTGAAGAATCTGTGCTGTAGATGAAGTGTCTTTGTCATTCCAGTCACTTATTTCTTCGAGCGCTAAGTAAATTGCATCTAAAAGTTCCACCATTACCATGACAGAATCATGACGCTCTATCCATCTAGTTGGGCACATCTGCTTCAATCGTAGATGCCTACAATTGGGAATACACTCGCTAATTTTTTTGATAATATATTTAATCGCTTTGGAGTGTTAAAAAAGTGTATGATTTTCCAATAATTCCTAAGCAATTCCTTATATCTTGATTATTTGCACTGTTTCCAATGGCTAAATTTAAACAATGCGAGGTGCAATGTACATGTAATGCTTGTGGGAGCTGTTGTTGTATATGTGCCTGAACACCTTCAAATTTGCCACTCATGGAAGCAGCACCATCATACCCCTGACCTCGAAGGTAGGAAATATCAATACCAAATTTTAGTAAACTATCTATAATGGTAGAAGGCAAACCTTTTCACTAGTGTCGATAACTGGAACAAACTGTAAAAATTTCTCGCAAACTCTAATTTCCTTATCTACGTATCTTACGCATAATGTCAATTGCTCAGTTGTTGAAATGTCTGTTGTTTCATCTGCTAAAATAGCAAAACATTTTGCATCATTTACTTCTTTAACAAGTCTTTTCAGAATCAAATCATTACAAATTTCTATTATTTGGTTCTGGATGTTGGCGCTTAAATAGGTACTGTTTCGCCCGCATTGTTTAAAGTGATTTTTTAAATCGGTGTCACCAGCTTCTAGCCTTGCTCTAAGGATTGCACGGAAATTACCTTCATTTTTCTCGGGCTTTTTATCAATGTTAAACTCTCCAGAATCCACACGACCTCGTAGTGCAATACCTTGCTGTCCACATAACATTATAGTCATGATTATGGGTTCCAAGCGTTTCCGATTCTCAATAACTTGTTTCATTCTCATCGTATCGAGCTGTTTGTCGATAGGTATTCTTTTGCCTGTCATTATATCGCATAGGTTTTCATAAGAACATAATGAATTTGAATGATATAACGCTTTTTCATGAGCTTCAAATGTTTCAACTGCATGTTTCCAATTATTGTACCCACTTTATGCGAGTTGACCTAAAGGTTGAGATTTACTTTTACCAATTTCTTTTGGCGCGAATAAGCAACAATATTTACAAAAACATATATCTAGTCTCGAATAAGCAAGCCACTCATATCTGTGCAACCATTGCAATTGAAATTTTCTTTTCTTTCCATTTTTTTCAGTCATATATGGAAATGGAAAAAGATCATCTGGTTTCCACAAATTCTGTATAAAATCCACTTTATCTTCATTTATAAGTAAGCTCTTGTAAGCCGCGATGTCTGATTTAATTAATGTTCCAGTAGTGTTATTCGATGCAGTCTGCAAGTTTTCACCCGTCTCGGGTGATTTTGATAGGACTATCCTGTTTTCCAATTTTGGTTTTTTCGTCAAATACTTGAATATCGTTCCTATTCCCGACTTTCTTTTATCATCCATTACCCCTTTAAATATTTTTTGAATAAATAATTTCTTATAATTGTAATACTTAGCATGAGAAAAATTAATGCTATTGACTTAAAACTTTTAATTTTACAATTTTAAGTGAACTTTTACCTCGTAAATGTAGTGGCCAAATGAGACTAACACTTTTTTCAATGAATAAGAACGGCTATTCCGTGGAAACGTGACACCTGGACACAACTTACTGAGAATATGCACAAACTTTAACCTTTGAAATATATAAAAGTTATATTTTCAAATAAAAATTTACGGTATTTATTTTTCAACAGTAATATGGAATAACATATTCGCGGGCAGAATAAGAAATAATTGAAATTCATATTATCCTAAAAAATAATTTGGCGTGTAATATATGTAATAAAAATAATCAATATAGAAAGATTTTTCCAATCTTTGAATCCAGAATTTGAAATTTTGTTTTTAAAATCAGAAAACAACTTGCAAAAGAAGCAGAAAACGCAGTCAAGTTTTTAAGAACAAACTAGCCAACGACGATCGATGAATTCACCATTTAAAAGTTTCCGGGTTTACAATTATACAGAAAAACGCCTTTTACTCTCATTCACAGGAAAGTCGAAGTTACTATCCCTGTTTGGACCTTTATCAATTACAAAGACTAGCTGATTATTAATCAGAGGTATTGGCCACAGACCAATATCACTACAGTTAATTTTACATGATTCTGACTTTTCAAACCGAGTTTCTGTTAAGGATATAAATGAAGCTGATGTGAGTACTGGTAATTCTACTAACGGTGTTGTTTCAATGTGTTCTTCTAATAAATGAAATTACGAAAACATTCTATTAAAGTTTTTATAAGTTTAATTCAAATTACTTTATCAAAATCATCCAGTTACATTACGGAAGGGCTTCCAGTCTCCTAAAGGACATTATTATTAACAACGAAAATTAAACAAAATTCCGCATCGTAAAATAATTAGCTTTACTTACCAAATACTGCTAATTGGGTACTGTAAAAAGTGGCCGTTTTGGGAAAGTATCCGGGAAAAAGAATTTGTCGGGAACCAAGAACTTCCGAAGCTGTTCCCTTCGTCTGTAGAGAAACACTCGTGATCAACGTAAAATGTTGAGATCAAACCATGAAAATTAATTATTTCAGAAGAATATCTTAATCACCTTTGCGTATTTTCAAACGAATTATCCAGTGTTCAGTCTAAACGAAACATACGAACTTGAACTATTGATGTTGATTCAAAGAGAAACCAAATGAGACTAATCCTCTCGAATAGTTTCCCTCTTTCAAAAAGGACTAGGAAACATTCCTACATCTGGAAACTATTAAAGGGGACGTTTCCTTTGACCCATTCGTGCGGAGAAAAGAGAAAGACCCAAGTAAGGGACCCGAGACCCTCTCCCTCCTCCTACGGTCACCGTTCGGTCGGAATATGGGAAGGGATAATAAGATAAGCTTGAAGGAATGTGTGAGAAAAGAAACGCTTTTGGAATTTTGTGAAGAGCAAGTGTGGCAAAATTAATGATAATTCCATTTACTCGATCACTGTTATTTTTACAAGTCCTTATCTAGCACAGGTATGTAAGTACTAGCAGCGGCCTCTGTAACTGGCGGATCCCTTGGAATTGGGGGCCCTAGCTGGCCTATGCAAAGTCCAGCCCTGCCAGTAACTAATAAGAAATAGTAGTATTGGAAAAACAACGCTATTACATATTTTGAATTAAATGTCAATGTGAACATTGGGAACCTTCAGATTTTGTGGGATATAAGTTATTTTAACAGCAATATTCGTCACAAAAATTCTTAAAACATCGTGAAAATGTTCGTCAGCAAATTAGATTTTGCGAATGTCTTTCGTAAGAACTTTTTACGAAAATGTAATCGCATCCAAATATCGTAATCATTTGTGAGACAAATCGGCTAATTTTTGGAAAGTATTGCGGCATATAGAATCGAATAAAATTCCACTAAATCATTTGCTTCATATGAATTTTTACTTTCTCTATATAGGTAGATAGAGAAAGTATTGTTGCCTTTTTCGTTTCTCTCAATATATCTAAATTTCAAATGCAGTGTTTAAGCCACCAATACAGTTTATAAGCCACCTATACCGTTTTTAAGCCAGATATCTCCTTTTGCGAATCGAAGTAGAGTTAATACCATAATGGCATATTGCCATAATTTACAAGATATTCTTCGTTCGTGCTCACATAGTGTTAACGCACCTTTAAAAGCCGATCTATTGATCGATTCGACGTGTATTAAAAAATCTATGGCAGGAAAACAAACTTCCATTATTTATGCGTACGTTGTTTCATGTCTCGAACACCTACGATGATTCTGTGATTTTAATATGCGAATAATTAATGTTCTACATTCAAATTTATTCCTTCTCGCATATAACGCAACGAATGTTGTTTAAATTGGTTGCCTAAATCCTCTTTCAAAACATGAATTGCCCAAATTTATTTTTGGGGGGGGCACGGGCCCGGTGCCCCCCCCCCCCTCGGTACGCCACTGATCCCATGTCATCCCCGCTCGACCATTGATATGGAGCAGAGTGCGTGGAATGAATATAACTTTCGTCAGTATAAACAATTGACCGTCCTTCCTCTCTATATCTCCTTATTGCTCTTAAATATGCGATTCGCTTCAAACGAATATCACTCCGTTCGCATAAAATGCGCTTATTGGAAGCAGTTTTCCTCCACCTGGGATGATATAATTTTATTGTGAGATGTTGTTATTACAAAATTTCTACAGTAATAATTAATATGTCGTCAGTACACTTACCTGAATCCAATGTTTTTAAGAAGGATTCTAAGTGAACCGACTTTCCCTTTGAAGCCTGTGTTCGCTTTGATCGCCGGTAGCATAGCACCAAGAGTCGGGTGTTTTCTTTCCTGTGTATGGAACTGATGCACTATTCTTCGGATCACCTGAACATCAAATTCGTCCACCGTTGATTTCGAGGAGACGAAAAGGAGGCTCTGCAGCCTTGAGCAATCTCTTCTCCTTCCTTCGAGATACGCTGTAGGGTGCGAATTGAAACGCCGGTGGCTGCTTCTACTCGGTCATATATCTTATGAAGAGGAATACTAATTCCTTCAGAAGAATCCTTCTTCATGAACTTGATCACGTTGTGAAGTATCTCCCGTGCCTGGCTGTGAATGACTCTCTTATTCCCTAGCTTGGAGGTTGATGGAGGGGTATCCATGTTGGCAGTAAACGAGTTTAACAAAACTAAGCAATGAAAACGAAATAACGAAAACGAATTAACGAAAAAGGTATAACGAAAACGAAATAACAAAAACGAAATAACAATAACGAAATAACAATATCGAAATAACAAAAGCTATATAATAAAGACTCAAAAACAAAATAATCAAAACAGCGATGAAAAATAACGATAACAAAAATATAAAAGTATAAAGCACAGAAGTTGGTACAAGAACTTGAACGCGTGGAGCTAACCCAAGCTAACCTCAGGAGAGAGCGAAGGGTTTTTCTCCATGCGAATGCTACCCTCACCCCCGCGGTTGTGACGTTTCACTAATGGACTCGTCCGGACTCATTTTCGACTTCTGCGCAGCCGCCACAAGCTTTTAAAACTACTATAGTCTCCCTCAGGCGGGTCCTATGTTGCCAAACCTCATGGAGCCTCCGAGCCTCTGCCTGGAGCTCAGTGTGCTGTTAGCCTCTGCCTCTTGCGTTACCGTGTGCCTTTTCGCCTTTTGAGTTTTCACGTCTTTCGAGTTTTCTGGAGTTTTGAGTTTTTTGGTATGTATTTCGAGTTTTCTCGCCTTTTGAGTTTTCTCGACTCTCGAGTTTTCTCGTATTTTGAGTGTCGTCTTTTGCGTTTTAGTTCCAGGTTTTTTCACGTAGTGGAAATGTCTCGTCCATCACGCTCGAGAGGAAGACCGAGGAGCCGATCTGATGATCTGGAAGATCACCATTTGGGCATGGAGTAACCATCAGAAGTCAAGCTCGGGAGATGGTTTGGTCGGCGAGGGACTTTTTTGAGAGAGAAAATGCTCATATCACCGACACCGGTTCTCCTATTATCCCCTTCAATAAGGTTATCAAAAGGACATCAGCTGCACTTAATGTTTGTGGCGATTATCGCCGGACTGAACACCACGCCCACGAACGCCACGCCACGGTCGACACGCCCTCCCGTGGTGCCTCTCTGCTTTATATACTCTAATTACCCCTCACCTCTTCAACCTTCCCTCTTTCCCATGGTTATGCAAGAACAGTAGAAAAGCGACCAATCATCGGGAATAATTCAACCATTTCGAATTACCCGCCTGACGTCATTACCTCCCTCCTTCACCACCGGCGTCACGTGACAGTCCATTCCGATAGTGGCCTTCCGAGCGACGAGACGCACAGCGGAGCAACGAGTGAAGTCGACGCAGGTGTCCCACTCTCGAGTCCATACTACCCGGGAGAAAACATTCAGTGTTGAGTGGACATTGACCTACCGGGAGCCGGAAGAGGATAGTAACTATTGGATGTGATTTAACTGACATTAACTAAGTTTCGTTTCGAATCGCCTTCACCTACGAGGTGTATTTTGTTTTGTGGTATTACTTAAATCTATTCAAATTCAACTGCTGGATTGTTATATGTCTATATTTCTATGTTCTATTTATAGTTTGTCATTAGCACTTAGCACATCAGTGGATGTTTTTGCACCGAAAATTATAGTTCGCTGCAAAATTGGAGGCACCGGAGAGATATTAAATATTAGGTTGTTAATTGTCTAAACTGATTGTTGCTATGCTTTCTGGTTCTTTTGTGGTATAGTTCTTGGATTTTGTCCTATTCCTCGTTTACTCGATCTCTTTTAGTCCTATTGCTCTCCTTCACTTTTCATTCGTCCGCCCCATTCCATCAGTCACGTAATTCCCCTGTTATTTGTTACTCTTTGATTCTCTCTCTCAAACATGTCGAAGGAACGAGGTAAAACGGAGGCTACCGTGCGCGCCGAAGGCACTCAGTACGATGAAACCGAGATGGTTCCCCAGTTTTCCGATTGCGTAAGAGTTGCTAACCAGCTGTTACTCGAAATTCCCCCCTTCCAGGAATCTACCTCCGAGAATTGGTTCACTTTTATATCCGCGGTGTCCGATGTATTGTCTTTGTCACTTATTCCGGAACACTACTTGCTGATATTACTTTTGTCTAAACTTCCGGCCAATTGTCGCCAGTTTTGGTTGTCGGTAGTTAATCAAAAGGTGCCCTGGGAGAAGATAGTACCGAAAGTATGGGAAACTTTCGTCTCTAATAGGGAATTAGAACGACTCGTCACTACTAAGGTGAAAAGATTCCAACTCCCCCACGAATCTCCTCGCGATTTTCTTTA
>JAJPWW010000772.1:0-18968 GCA_028673005.1 Tanypteryx hageni
GCAGAATGTCGTGAGTTCATACATGTCAATAATTTCTGATCAATTGAATAACATTCAACCCAAAATTTTGTAGACCCTTGCAAAATAACTTCATTGTCGCGCCTTTCGTCTGGCATTAGCTTGCGAATTCGTGTCGTTCTATTTTGATTATTATAATTTCTTTCTACCACTTTACTCAGACCAAGCACTTGCTGTTCAAAATTATCGAATTGATAACATAAGTCAACAATAAAATCTGCCAATGATTCAATGAGTTTTACTCCTCTTAGTGCGTCTAAGGTTTTCTCTTGATGCTCTATACCAGTGGTGCACAACCCGAGGCCCACGGGCCACATGCGGCCCGTCACTGCTTTTTATGCGGCCCGCGACCGCTGATGTTGATTTTTAAAAAATTAAACGATATTTGAAATTTCACATTATAATTTCGTTATTTTCAGATAATTTTAATACGCACCTATGTTTTCAAGAAGGAAACGTGAATACTGTCTTGTCGCCAAATATAATACTCGACTAATTATTTGAGATCAATGTAACTATGTAGTGTAATTGATACAGTTTTTGCCTTGCCGCCAAACAAGATATGTGCTGCAGAGTTTACGAGAATATCACGTTACATTCTGAGTCTTCCATTAAATATTGATACAATGTATAAAAGTATCTTTCTCAATGTAGATTTTGCGTTGATCCGATCTGTTGGAATAACAGTTCTAATCTTGCCACCAAGCAAGATAGTTTATTTGAGTTTTACGTCCAATTCTTCTCTGCCTTCGTGTAAACCGGTGGAGGTATGTAAAATCCCATTTGTTGCTCTCAACTTGCGATCTGTCTTATATTTCATATCTATTTTTATATATCTATAAAAGTAAGTGCACGTACGTGTACATTTCTACGTTCTGAGAACTACAGATGATTAAACAAGTATAATGTAAATTTAACCGCAGTGAATAGAAAGGGGTGTAGTAGTGTTTTTAGACATATTTGATTGACTTTTTAAATTGAATAATGGTATCCATTGAAAATCCAAAATGAAATGATGTAGCATGATTTTATTTCAACCTTTAAAATTATCGTCGTTTCGTAACAATTCTTCTCTTCACGTGTACTGCACTATCTTTAGATTCTAATATTTTATTTTTATTTACTGTTATTTATAGAATTGTTTCTATATCTGACAGAAATAAATTATCACCGTTCTTTGTTATTTGATTCCGTATAGTTTGAGTAGGAAAATATATCTATATATTAAATTATTTTCAGTACCCTTATAAAATGTCGACTAACAGTAGGTCAACAAAGAAACGGACCATAGATGAAGAAGGGCGAGTATTTCAAGACCAATGGACAGAAAAATATTGTTTTATACGACAGAAAAATAATATTAACTGTTTAATTTGTAATCAGATTATAAGTATTCCGAAGGAGTATAATTTAAAACGTCACTATGAAAGAAAACATTCGGACTTCAACTTGAAATTTTCTGGAAAGTTAAGAAAACAAAAAAATTCAAAGATGATTGAATCCCTAGGAGCGCAACAAGCCGTATTTACAAGACTTTCAGGTACCTCAGAACAAGCTTTGGAAGTTAGTTTTGATATATCTCGTTTGATTGTGAAATCATCAAGACCCTTTAGTGATGGAGATTTCATTAAAAAGTGTTTACTTGTCGCATCACGGAAGCTATGTTGTGCAAATTGTGTGGAAAAATTTGAATCGATAAGTTTAAATCGGATGACCGTAAAACGTCGCCTGGTAGAAATTTCGCACGATGTCGAAAACAAATTTTCGGAAATCTTCAGAAAATGTGTTTATTATTCATTGGAAGTAGATGAGTCGGACGATGTTACATCAACTTCACAAATGTGTATATTTGCACGTGGTATAACATCGTAATTTGAAGTGCATAAAGAAATGGCTGATCTCTATCCGTTGAAAGGTCAGACAAAGGGATCTGATCTTCTTGAGGGCTTTTTTAAAAGTCTTGAAAAACACAATATGAATTTGAATCAACTTGTGGGAATAGTTACCGATGGAGCTCCTTCGATGATCGGAGCTCGAAAGGGCATGGTGTTTCTTTTGTCTGAACATTTACGGCAATTTGGACACAAAAATGAGCTGAAGAACTACCACTGCATAATTCACTGGCAACATTTGGTAGGTAGAGACCTCGGTTTTAATGGAGTTATGGGTGGTGTTGTTAAGGCAGTTAACTTCATCAGATCTCGTTCTCTAAACCACATACAATTTAAAGCGTTTCTTGAGGAAATGGAGGCTGAATATGGTGATATTGTGTACTATTCTGAAATTCGTTGGCTTAGCAGAGGCAAAGTTCTGCAGCGTTTTGTGTCGCAATTTGGAGAAATCAAGATGTTTTTACTAGAAAAAGGACAAGATGTGAATAGATTCAATGATCCGAAATGGATTTGTGACTTTTGTTAGCATTTCTGACAGATATTACATCCCATCTTAATGAATTAAATGAGAAATTACAAGGCAGAAACTAATTGATTTGTGAACTTGTCAACAGGGTGTCAGCCTTTCAGATAAAATTAGAGTTATTTAGAGAACAACTAGCAAACAATAACACCTTTCACTTCCCTAGATGCCAAGAAACGTTTAACAAATGCATTATGAATAAATAAGTATAGATGGAGACTACGGCGAAATTGATGTTAAATAGAATTAACTCCTTGACCGTAAAATTCAAAATTAGAGACACACTTTAAAAAGGGGGGGTAGTAGGAAAGGCAGAAAAATGCACAAGACAATAAAAATTATAAACTTACAGGTTTAAGGGTTGTTACTCCACGCCAGGGACCTGATGTCACTCACACATTCACTCACTCAATCGCACAAGCACTAATCCTAAAGGTGGAAAAGGAAACGGGACCGGGTTTGCGAGAGATTACTCTGCGCCAGGGACCCAAAAAATCACACAGTTGCTAGAAGGTTTGTGAGTCAGCACGACCGCGACAGGGACCTAATAAGCAACCACAAACACACGTACACGCCAAGAGGTAAAAGGGAAAAAAAGGGGGAAGGAACGGGGAAATAATACTAGGTTTACGGGAGATTAAACCACGCCAGGGACCTAGTGTCGCACACAGTGGCCTGTAAGTTTATGTGCCTTCCGGCAACGACAGGGACCTAACAGACAAAACAGTCACACACGCAAGCACTCGAATACAGGTACATAAGATCTCTAAAAATATATAAGCAAAATAATCTAAACTAAATCCCAGTCCCATTAGGATTACGTAATTTCGTGAAAAATCCTACCATAATTTAAGGCAATATATGTTCTCGTATATAATACACGTATGCGGGTTGAGACAACAATTGATTCTCGAAGTTTAACAATGACGTGGTCGGCAAGGCAACATCACATTTAAAAGTCGATATTTTCCCAAAATATGCGATTTAAATGTTTAATATGTGAGATTTCCAACGGAAGGTGGAAAAAAATGAATATAATAAGAAACTTCATTAATTTTCCTAAAGCATAGTTTAAATTAAAAGATCGTACGTCAATTTTTTCTAATTTTTATTTCTAAAAGAATAAAAGCCTGCTCTTTCAAAAGTAGCTTCCTACGCGTTATTTTACGGGAGTCAAACACAGGTCTTTTTTCGTAGTTTTTCGTCATATAATTTTAATAACTTAATAAAACATTCCTGCGAAATTTCAACCTTCCACCTAATCGGAAAGTTTGTTAAAAACGCGTTTAATGTACCATTGATGACGTCAGCGTTATACACACATCTGGACTTTTATTATAGTAATTAACTAAACGAACTTTACATAAACAGATAACTCATACTGATAGACAAAATATTTCGCATACATATATTGAATGTTAATAAAACAGGTACAGTTACTTAGTAATTTTAATTATAGCTACCTGAATCCAATGCGGAAAAAATATCAACAATAATGACAATACATCAGATCTTGACAGAACACCTTCACCTACGCTGTACCAATATTTATCAGCCTGTAGGGAAAACATAAGTGAACTCTGCAGTTAGAGTTAAAAGTCACCCTCACATGACGAAGTCAATTTTTCCTACGAAAAGCGTAGTTTTATAAAGGTAAAATTCAGGAAAATAAAAATGTACAAACCACGAATATCGACGAGTTGCATAGGTATCTTTATTTAGAAGATAACGCGCGAGAGATATTAGGAGTCGAGTGTTTATGAAATCCAGCGCTCCAGAGGATGAATCATAGAAAATCATAGAAAACGATGTAATGCCACAATTTTGCACCGACACAGTATACAGAGACGTCATCAACCGAGAACGTGCGCTACATCTTTGCACTGTGCACCGCAGTCCGCAGTAGTCGAGAAATGAGTGATATGCGTAGCCTGCTTGGAGTTTGATCCCAGCGCCAAAAACGTGGTAATAATTTTAAATAACAATTAAATGAAATCTCCCTAAAAATTCATTCTACAAAAAGATATTTCAAACAAAAGTTATAGAGAATAATATTTTCTACAAGATTTATAATTAACATCATTATAATTATGAATGTTTAATACTAAAGTATGACCCGAGTATAGTGCCACTTCCGTTTGAGCGAATGTTGCCAAAACCTAATCACCTCTTTATTATATAGTACTCTTTTTAAATATAAACTTTGAAATTACTACAAGTGTAAGTTTTTTAGTTAGAGCGCCCACAATATCCTATCACATACAGACAGAAACAGACATAATCAAGAAAATAGTCAAAACGTGTTCAGGAAACCTTAAAACGTATTTCTGATAAAATCTCCTATTCAAATTTTTTTATGAAAGCAATACTTTCTCTATACTTCGTATATGGAGAAAGTAAAAAACAAGATATTATTTTATGCTTCTGGACTGCACACCAGACATATCTCATTGTGAGAAAATGACCCCGATTATGAGAATCGACAACGGAATTGTATCTATAGAAGAAAGTTTTATAGACTTTACTGAAACAAAGGAAAAAACGGGAAGTGGATTAGCAAAAGAAATAATAAAGAAGTCCGAAAAGAATGGGAATGATCTTCAAAACGCGAGAGGCCAAGGATATGACAATGAAGCAAATATGTCAGGCCTGTACAGAGGCGTCAAAGCCGTCAATTTGCAAAAAATAGATTTGCGAATTTTGTACCATGTTCAGCCCATAGTCTCAATATTGTTGGAGTACGTGCGCCTTCTATAAATTCTTCTATGATTTCATTATTTGGAGCTGTATAAAAAATGTACTTTTTTTCTAATTCTACCACTCGCTGGGATATTTCAATTGGTACATTAAAAGTATCATTAAAAGGTCATGCTGATACTAGATGGCTATCAAAATTAAATTCAATTGCAGGCGTAAATTCGCAGATTTCAGAAGTTACGAAGGACCTAAAAAATGTTGCTGTTGCATCAAAATGTGCAGAAACAGTTTCAACTACTAATAACCTAATTAAAAAAATTAATTATGAGTTTTTGTGCACATTATCCGTATGACACAATATCGAAACTAATATAGCCAGGGTAAATGAAGCCCTACAAGTAAAGGGCATTACTGTTCGTCAGGCTTCTAAGATGATCTACGGATTGCGAAAAAACGCATTTTTTCAGCCATTTAGTTGTACAAATCTAAGTACGAGATAACTTCAATTCCCCGTAGCTCTGTAACAAATGAGAATCATACCCATGTCCATATGACATTTTTAACTCAAAATCACTTAAGAAATAAGACCCCGAAGTTATGACATAAAGTCGCCGGACACCCTGTATATGTTGTTTACGCGTTTTCGCATATGCGCGATTTTATTTTTACCAACATTTATCGATATACGTATTGTTTATTCGCACTGACGCGATTTTATTCTTACGAACATTTTTTAATAACGCGATTCATTATGCGCACACTATGTACCATTAATATATATTATTATTTATAAAATATTTCGTAGATTCTTGCCCGTTAATCGTCCGTGCAGTGATCGCATTCATTGTATCGTACGATAGAGCAGATTTTCCCGGGTGTTCATACGTTGGTAGAATCTCTCTTTTCTTATCCCCCTCTTTGAGCCAACAACGCACTTGAACCCACTCCTTTTTGTACTGAAGAGGGGTATTGTTCTAGAAAGTGACGCACTGGTAGCGGTCATCGACTGTATGGGGGAAAAACAGCGCAAAAATATTCATTGAGTTGGGTGAAGAGAATATATTTGTATAGGAATATTTACTGATCAAAGGAGCTTCGAATCATCTGTAATTTATGACAGAAACTCAAGGCTCAAAACATTAAGGAATTATAAAGGTGGACGCTGCACAGGACGCCATATTTCATCATACACGGTTGAGGGGATAAAACACTCATCAAATCAAATTTAAAGACCATTCTAAGTAGAACACCTTTGCTCAGGAAGGTAAGCAACGCCTATTACATCATTTTTATTGGTAAAAATATTTTCGATTTACGCGTCGATTCCCAGGATCGCAACTCTCACATAAATCCGGGGATACTTGTATATAATAAATACTCTCAACTATGTTTACTGCATGATTGAGTTTCCCAGAGCCACCGTATTAAGGTAGTAAAACAGGGAATTGCCTAAGGACGCCAACACACTAAACTGGCATCAGTAAAGAACACCCCTCCACCCTGGATCTTGGCGACAAGAAAAAAATGACATATGGCTAGAACTGGGGATTTTGCCCCCTCCCTTCAAGGGGCACTAAGAAGAGGCCTTGTTTCCAGGCGCCGAAGACCCTAGCCACATTATATAATTATAATTATATAATGTAATCAAGTTTTTTATTCTTATTAGCCCCAAATTAAAGATTCGTTATTGATTGCCTTCAGTACATTATGCCTCTTGGATGACGCGTTAAAAATGATCTAACTTCTTTCATTGTTCCAAGAGTATTTCGGACGGTCTGTATATTTAAACATTTCGAAAGTTATAGAATCAATGCATGATTAAAGTATAGACTTTTAACTATCGGTACATCTTTCAATTCTCCCGTCATAAAACTACAGCCGTCAGTTCCGATTACAATAGAATTTTTCAAAGTTAAGTCATGCTTGCATAAGATATTAAAACTGTTTTTGTCAAAATATCTCCGATTAGTATGGGCTCATGAGTAAAGTCATTATAGTTTTCAGTATGACAGTTGTCTGGTGGTTGGCTCCTAGAAGTAGCTTAAATATGACTCTTCCATTCCTTTACAAGAACTTTGTTCGAGTGGTCGTTCCATGTTGTGAATTGGTCTCTGTGAAAGGGCTTGGTGTATTTTGGTTGGCGTGAATATCTTCTTGTGCATTTCTCTAGTTTTGTGCATCAACCATGGCGATAATTACGTATTTATAACATAGTCTTTGGTCGTGGCAATTATTTACTGCCACTGACGCTTTTTTCTGCGACCAGCGATCTTTAACAATCGCCATTCTTAAGCTGCAACTCTTATACAAGAAGGAAGCATCGCCACACAATCGGAGAAATATATGTCTCAATTATTTGTACGGTTTATCACTGTTTTGGAATTCATCGTTTTAGGGAACAACGATTTCGTGATTTCGTGTCGTTACAGCTCTTTGAGGACGCCACCAAACGCAATATCAAATGTCACACGGGATCCATAAGATTCAGGATACCGTTCGATCGATCAAGCGTCGCTCCATAAAAAAATCTGCAGTACTGCGAAGAAATCGAATCGTCATGCTGAGAGAAAATCGTATTTTCATTCCCGCTATATGATATTTTTCGAGACGTGCCATCGGCTCACGTAAAAAGACAAGAAAACTTCTAACGAGCCTGAGCGCGGGGAAGAACTCTTCCCACGTCAATTGACTTGTCTTGAGTGAAAGCGTGGGCGCCGCGACGAGTCGTTAAAATTGGCCATAACCGCCGTCGAAGCGAAACAGTCTGCAGTTGTTTAAATGCTTCTTGGTATATGCTAGTCGGCGGATGTATGACCGAAAAAAGGCGACCCTTTCGCTCACTCGCATTCGATGACGAACGCTTGATTGGGCGTTTCCCCGAAATGCACGCAGATATTCGACTCTCGGTCCATTTATATCTCGTCGCTGGTGCGGTGCACGTGTTCGTTGACCAGTCTATAAAACCCTTAGTGCCAAAGCGAAAGAAAGTGATTTTTCTCGCGTCTGCTTCCAGCCTTTTCTGTGTTTTCAAAACATGAAAAATGATTTATGTATGCTGTTGTTGTCTTCATCTGTTTTTCCTCCCAACTGTCCGTTATTCTCAGCAACAGCGGTTAACACAATTTTCTTTGCTACTGTCCGCGTCAAAAAGACGTGCATCTCAACTTTGACGCGCGATCATTTACGCTACGTTTTTTGGAAAGAATATTCAGAAATACCATTAGAAAGCTTATTTTATGCTTAACAAGGTTTGATTTTTTAATATTTTTAGACAGAAAATGTAAAATTTTACGGCGAGTAAACACAGAAACTACCCGTAAAAACCAGCAACGCAGCAAACTTTCGCGAAAGTAGTCATATATAATAATTCATAAACGAATAACTACTGAATAAAATCTTTTGAAATTTAAAACAGTGAGGAACTAAGATAAAATAGAGGCAATGCAATAATTTTCTAAGCTTTATGTAATTTACAATGGTTTTAATTGGGTTACAACTTTAAAAAGAAACTCGTCAGTGGGGAAAAATGATACAGGAACTCTGAAAAAACTGTTGTAAAGAGAGACGTAAAGAAAATTTTTTGTAGGAATCAGATTTTTAATAAAGACTTTTAATAAATTTATATAGATATTTTTCTTTGTAGCCATAAGGCGCTTCATTTCCTATGCTGTTGTAGGTAGCGACGTTGCCACACCAATCTAGCGTGCGGGATGACTGAGCGGGATTTTAAATCATATCTCTTTCTCTCTCTATCTAGACACATTGGAGGTTGCTAATGACTCAGATAATGAGTAATAAAGAAGGTACTTGTTTTGCGAATTGTATTAGACGAAATTTTTCAAGGAGTGCTACGAAGAAAAGTGCATAGTTTTTACTTAAGAAAAGAATATCCAATAGTGTCTAATATTCTAATCGAACTGAAATCAGATTTTCCTGATTTTCCAGACGTGAGTGAATCTACTTTGTTACGGTGGATGAAGATGCTTGGCTTTCGCTTTAAAAAATACAACAGGAAGCCTGTATGCTTTGAAAGTCACCGAATCCTGGACCAACGTGCAAAGTTTATTCGGGAAACAAAGTCAGCTCGTCAAAGAGGATGGAAAATTATGTATTTGGACGAAAAATTTTGTGGAGCAAATCACACACTATCATATGGTTGGCAAGAAAATGTGAATGAAAATAATAATGATATTGACTTTGATCGAGGTGTAATTGAAGAGGTCAATTGCTGGAAAGGTGGCCTTATTACACCCTCTGGTGCCGGAAAAAGAATAATTATTTGGCATATATGGGGTGAAGATGGTTTTCTCCAGCCTGAAAATGACTGTTTGCTCGTGTTCGAGGGAAACAAAAAGGATGGTGACTATCATTCCGAGATGAATGCTCGACACTTTGAAGAGTATTTTAGGAGAATTTTAAATGCGATGAATCATGAAACCACTATTGTTCTTGACCAAGCCCCGTATCACACCATGCAAGACCCAACAACAAGAAATCCGTCCATAAGTTGGAGTAAGGACGATATAATAAATTGGCTAATTGAGCATCGCATCGAGCCAGAGGTAGATGATTCCGGCTGGCAAGATAGATATGAGTATATAACCATTAGCGAACTACTTGAACTCGGCAGACCACATTTCAAGTCTCACAGATACTTGCTAGATAGCATCATCAAAGAGAGCGGCAAGAGAGTAAAGCTAATTTCGACTCCAGTGGCCCATTGTGAACTCAATGCAATCGAGCTTATATGGGCTTGGGTTAAAAATTACGTGGCGAAGCGCAACAAAACGCACAAAATCAAAGACGTCCTGCAACTGTACAAGGAGGCACTGCGTAACACCCCGAAGTGCGTGTGGGAAAACGCTGTGAAGCACACTATCAAGGTGGAGGACTTCTACGCCGCCAAGGACCAAGTGCTAAAGAATATCGTGGAACCCTAATTATCAACCTCGATGAGGATTCCAGCAGCGACGAAATCAGTGAGGACGAAACTTAAAAGGAGATCAGGGGGTTTTTGTGCGGGCCATGGCCGCCTAACGGCGAGGGAGACAAAGGAGACGTTTGGCAAGATCGCAAAGCGCCCAGAAAGCAACATATACGATACTGTGTGTAGATTAAAATTAATTTAACAAAAACAAAAACGTTAAAACAAAATCTGATTCCTACAAAAAAATTTCTTTGTCTTTCTTTACAACAGTGTTTTCAGAATTCCTCTATCATTTTTCCCCACTGACGAGTTTCTTTTTAAAGTTGTAACCCAATTAAAACCATTGTAATTTACATAGGCTTAGACAATTATTGCATTGCCTCTATTTTATCTTAGTTCATCACTGTTTTAAATTTCAAAAGATTTTGTTCAGTAATTATTCGTTTATGAATTATTATATATGACTACTTTCGCGAAATTTTTATGCGATGCCAAACAGTTTTGGGAGTCCTTGTTATGGGAGCGCAGGTAGTTTTAGAGTTCAAGAGACAGTCAAGTGTGAGATTAATATGCGAAGTGATAGTGAAAAATTAAACGTCGTTGTACTGAACTGCCGCAGCATCCTTAGGAAAATTGCTTAGTTCGAGCATATTATTCGCAGTCTGCACGCCGACGTCGTGATAGGCACAGAAAGTTGGTTAACGGATGAGATTCAGAGTCAGGAGATATTTTCTAGAGACTATAGTGTCTATAGAAAAGATTCAGCCAATAGATAGAGTGGGGGGAAGGTGTTTCATAGCGGTTAGCGGTAAGTACGATAGCAGTGAGATTCCGATAAGTGTAGGAGATATCGAGAGTGTTTGGTGCCGCATAGATAAAGAAGGCTCCAAAAATGTGTTCATATGCTCGTTTTACATGCCACCTAGCGCTGGTGTAGATTGTATTTTAAATCTCTAGAAGCAATTATCAAACCTTACACTGATAAATCAAGAGGGAATCATTACAGTCGGTGGTGACTTTAACTTACACTCAATTGATTGGGAAAACTTGTATCGAATCTAGAAGTAAAGAACGCTAATCCTGTGAGGCATTAATCGAAACATTCTGCGAGCACTCTTTCCTTCCATTAGACAGAAAGCCAATGCGATCGGGAAACATTAGATTTATTAGCACCTATATTCCCAGAAAGAATAAACTAAGTCACCATTGAAGATGGAATAAGTGATCGTCTGGCCGTATATGCAGAGTGTACGTTGAAAATCGAGAGGCACCATAAACCTCAAAGAAAGTTTTATATATTTGCTAAGGCAGACTTTTAAAGCTTCAGGTCGCGCCTACGTGAAATACTACCTGGCTTTCGTGATATTACCCAACGGTCAGGTGTTGAATCGTCATGGGCATTACTCGAGAATATAATGCTAGAGGGCATCAATAAGTATATTCAAATTACATCGAAGGTCGACAATAATGAGCCACGTTGATACAATAAGCAAATTAGGAGTGTGCCTAGGCGTAAGAGAATAAGCCACGCGAAAATAAGAAATATGCCGTAGACATCATCCGACGAGTATAGATCAGCTAAAGTTCAAACGTATAAGGAATCCCGCGCTAAAGCGAGAAATACAATGCGCGAGGCTTTTACTTACTTCAGGAATAAGGTATAAATAATTATTTGAAGGAGGACCCTAATGTGTTTTGATCCTATGTGAAAGAGGCCCAAGGCAGAGGCCCTACCATAACTTCCCTGCGTAATGACTTGGGTGTCGTTATTCATGATAACGTAGAGAAAGCCTACCTGTTAAACGGTCATTTTTTAAAAGCATTTACAGCCGTAAGCGACCATTGCGTGCATTATGCACACATATACATCTACAGTTTACCCTGAAAGCCACCGAATGTGTGTGTGGCAGGGGGTGCATTAACACCAAGGGGAAAACTCCAAAATTAGGTCTGGGTTTACACCCCCACGCGAGGTTACTTTTGATTGCAAGTTAATGTTAATAATGTTATTCATAAATTTGGAAATACAAAATATAGAAGAGTTGAATTTATTCTTTAACTTTTCATTTAAAATCAGAAAAAATATAGTTCTCCGGTATTCATTTTGTTGCACGAAAAGTTATTTATTTCCTTATTGTGTATTAAATAGTACTATAAAATACTTTACCGTTTTACTATATTTATTTTGCACAAAAGTTATATATTTCAGTTTTCTGTATTAAAAATATACGTTATTTACGATAATTTCAAATAGTTTTTTTTTTCATTAGTAATTACCTCCCCACTCCCCCATGGATCAAACCTGGATCCGCCCTTGGGACGAGTGCATTCCATTAATGGTCACTAACTATTCTCTATCCCTGACGAAGTATCTAACTCAATCCACAATTTTCGGTTTAATAGCGTATTTTACGAGCTTCGCTATTAATTTCTGATGAGCGACCTTATCAAACGCCTTCCTGAAGTCAATGAAAACCGCCTATATGTCGCGTATGAGTGTAGTTGATTTCAGTGTAAACTGCGTGGGAATCTGTTTAGTCCGACTGAACTCGATCCGCCTAGGCAGGGGCGTAACTACTGTGCAAACAGGTCGACCACCGCGGGGGGGGGGGAGTGCCTGGGGGCCCGCTACACCGACACAGGGTCCGGGAGAGGAGGGTGCACCCGGTGCAAATAACCGGAGCAATACAAAAGAATACAAAAGGGCCTTTTATTAATTAGGCGTGAGAACAAAAGAGGGAAGAAGGCTAAGCTCAGAACGGTAGAATCTACTTAGTTGGTTTTTATCGCTTGAACTGTGAACACGTTATTCTGTGAGGATTATAGAAAAACTTGGAATGTTTTCGGTCTCTTTGAAGAAAGAAATATTCGAGTAATTTGGTAGGTAAAACACTATAGTTTATTCTTTATTTTACTGCATTACAAAATGTGCAAGGTATTATTCTTTATTCCGTATTGCTGCTGCTTGTGCAAGGCCGAATCATTGGCCCCTTTTAAAAGACTCCCGACTTTTGTGATTTCAGTGAAAAATTAAGTATTTAACAATAAGTGCTTAAATATATATCATCGCAAAAGTTAGGATTTTCACAGATGATCAACAGAAAAGTTATATAAATTCTTGTTGTTCCATGAACAATAATAATCGCATTACTAGAGCGTCATTGCCATAAGGGATGATCGTACAGTCCCTGCTGGAAAATCGTCCCTGTGCGCACCTGAATTTTAGAAAAAATACCAAATAAAAAACCGGGAAATCGAAAAATTCGTAAGTAAGAGTAAAATTAGTATATTAATTAATATGACACCTTGAAGCCATATAAATCATTTTACGTTATTATTTAGAACGGTGATCTTCCTAGCTCGTTCAAATATACTTTTACGTGTACAACCTCAAAGCACAGGGGTCGGCAACCTTTTCTTCGTGGTCGGCCACATTCGTAATGTGAATGTTTAGGAGGGCCGCATTGAAAGTCACGAGAGTTTCCGCGGGCCGGATGAGTGTTTACATTCGAAGTTTTCCGGAGATTCTGTGGTCTCAAATTAGTATAAATGATATCTAGATCATTTAGTAGCGTGAAAAATTCATCACAATAGATTTTGAGGCAAAAATTTTACTGAAAAAACACGAAATTTTCTGTCAAATTGTACCAATCACTTTTTCATTATGGTTTCGCGGGCGGCAGAAACGCAAAAAGGGGCCCGCATCCAGCCCGCGAGCCGTATGTTGCCGATCCCTGTCCTAGCATGTCAATCAATTCATTTTGAATCGTTTTACCGCAGTAATGCACGTGGGTTTCAGACGATATTATTCAACGTACATGCTCACTCATAACAAAATCAAGTTTGCCTAGTACATAGCTCCACGAGACCTAGAAAATGACCATTTTTCTGCTAAAATAATCTATCTGAATATCCACGAAAAGTTAAATTATTTTTGGCGAATTAACCTTTCTAGCACACTTCTCCAATGTTTTATTCTTGTTAAGCCACAAATCCATTTCATGACACATTTTACGGCATTTCAAATGTTGAGGCGAGTTTTCATGTGATTTTAAGCATTCACTAAGATGCCTCCAATCACTCACTCTCTTCTTTGATAAACTACTTCCACTTAATAGATCAAAGAGCTTACATACAGCAAAAGCAAAAAAACTGCGCTTTTCCTCTCTGAATACATTATTCATCTTCTTGAAAATGTTTCGCCATTGCTTATTTTCCTATAACAAGTTGAAATAGAAAAACTGCGAATACTAGAAGCTTTCGGAAATTTTAAATCATTTCTCAAAGTTGATGGAAAAATCATTATAATATGATCGAATTCAGAAGGTCATAAATTATCAGACCAAAGGCTAATATCGCCATAACGCTTTAAAACGTTTGTTATAAGATTCAGGGCCGGCGTGGCCTAGTTCGATAGTGAGGGGGGGCGGGTCCTATTTATGTATGTATATATAACTGGTGGCGCGATTACATGAAGTTTTTTCAGGAAAATGGTAGTTTTTTAATAAAAAATAGTTACTGTTAATATTATTTTTAGTAGAAATTTGATTGTTTAAAAATCTGGTGGTATAAATGTTCATTAATGGATAAAAAAACAACACCTTAATGTAATAGATATCAAATGTGTAATTTAGAAATTAATATTATAACATATAAATACACATAACATGACGATCAACTATCATAGATTTTTATAAAACCACAGAATCAAATAATTTTCCTAAATATATGGAAAAATTATTTTTAAATAAATTTTCTAGCTCTTTTTGCTGAAAGTTCTTGATAGATTTCCTCAAAATTTAAAGTTTTTGTTGTCAATTTTTCTATTGATAACATTGCAAGGGAAGTTAATCGCTCTTGAGAGAGTGAATCATTTTTTTAAATTAATTAATTTTTTATAATTCAAAGTTTTGAAAATGACCATTCTGCGGATGCAAATGTAACAGGTGTAGTATTCTTAAAGCCATTGTTAAATTTGGGTAGATTTGCAGAAATTTACAATCAAAGGAACATTCAGGCGTATTTTTAATTTAATAGAATTAATCAAATCGGAAAAAAGGACAAGCAAGTGGTATTGCCGACGAACATAAGATCACGATGTTCGAATGGCAGAAAAAATTAAGTGAAAAATATGTTTGCGTTTTGAGAGAGCGTCAGAGAAGAGAAGAATAAGCATCCTCTGTGACTTTTTTCCTACAATCGTTCTGAGATTAACAGCACTCTACACCTGGGGTCCTAAACCTTTTGCCGACAGTGAGACACATTTAATATAAAAAGTATCTGGGGAGCCACCTACGAAATATACGAAAGGTAGTACATTACAAATAATACAGTGGAACCACAACATAAAAACGTCATGCGTACCAAGAAATGTGTTCGTAAGCTGAATGTTCGTACGTTGAATTGGTTTTTCCATTAGAAATATAGATAATTTTGTTAATGCGTTCCTGAATCATTATCAAAAATCATTTTCCACGTATAAAGAGGGTACAAAATTGCGCTATCAATACATGAGAATTGAGAATTGTGCGGGGCCTCTAATAAAGCGCGGGGCCCTGTTCCATTACAGAACTATTAGTTTAATTTCTCATACAGCTAAAGTTCTAACCAGAATAATAACCAAAAGAATTGAATGTAAAATAGAAAAGGAGCTGCAAGATAATCAGTTTGGTTTTAGAAGAGGAAGGGGGACTAGAGATGCTATAGGATGTATGAGGATGATGATAGAAAGAGCGCTAGAAGTCAATAAAGGTATGTATTTTTGTTTTGTAGATTGGGAGAAAGCTTTTGACCGAGTGAAATGGGATAACATGCTGGGTATTTTAAACAAAATTGGAATAGATTGGAAAAATAAAAGACTGCTTAAAAACCTTTACTTTGATCAAAAGATTAGAGTCAGGGTTGAAGGAGAAGAAACAAAGTACTTCAATAGGGAGGGGAGTGAGGCAGGGTTGTCCTATTTCACCAGCAATATTTAATATTTATGCAGAAACAATAACAGAAGAAGCGTTGATGGAAGAGAAAGGATTTAAGATAGGAGGTGAAAGTATTACCAACATTAAATACACAGATGATCAGGGCTTAATAGGAGAAGGCGAGAATGAGCTTCAGAGGATGACAGACAGACTAGTGGAGGTTGGCCAACAATATGGAATGAAGATGAATACAGAAAAAACGAAAGTCATGGTGGTTTCAAAGGAACATAAAGAATTTAATATAATGGTAAATGGCCAAAAATTGGAACAAGTAAGTAGTTTCAAATATCTCGGCAGTATTTTAGCACAGGATGGAAGTAGTACACAGGACATCAGAAGTAGGATTGCAATGGCAAAAGCAGCATTTAACGAGAAAAAGGAGCTTCTCTCACGCTTGTGAGTCACCGACACGAAGTCTCTTCCTGGCCCTCCCAAGAATCGCCCTTCGAGCTGCCTGAGGGTAGGGGAGTGGGGGAGGGATAAGGTGCAGAGGGTTAGTAGTGGGGAGGTGGAGTAGTGAGGAAAGGGTCGGGCTTCAGGAAAGGCTATCGGTTTGCGAGGGGGGGGATCCGTGGAGGGGGCGGAGTAGGCAAGAACAAGCACGTGCTGCATGAGTTCGAGAGACGGGTCAAGCGGTAATGGGGAACCAAGTCGGGTGGGGAAAGGGGAGTATGGGATATCGTCGTCGAAAAAAATTCCAGCAGTTTTACGGTTACCGCCTTTATGCAGCAAAAGGACAATCGGCGCCGCATGTAATGCTTAATCTTTCTTATATCTGTACTCTTCTCCTTCGAGTAACGCGCAGTCTGTAAAATGATAGTTCAGGAAAGCACGGCTGCAATGATCCGTCTTCAGTTTGCGAGGGGATCTAGAAACCTCCCAAGGGGGGGGGGGGGGCGATCAAGTACTATTTTCCTCGTAAATAGGAAAATTTTCTAATACAACTCCCTATATTCGTCAAAATTATATTCAGGACTTTTTAAAGAGATTATCACAAGAAATAATAGTATAGTATATTTGATATCATAAAACCTATTTTAGGTGAAATATATTTTGAAAACCACGCATATATTGACCTCCCTTATTAATCCATATTTTGCGAAAATGATGTATAAGTCTTATGTTTCGCATAATGTAAAAAAGAAAAAAATATATTTAAATCGGGTATGTGACATTTTATTAACTTTGTATAGCACTTATTAACATTTTATTTTAAAAATCACAATAAAAAATCAAGTCGTCGATTGCCAGAATTAGCAAAACGATCTAAAATCTCTTCCGGGTCAAGATGAATATCTTGATGCATATGTTGTAACGCCCAACCCACAAGTCTTTCTTCACTCATTCTGTTCCGCAACCAAGTTTTTAATCGTCGCAAAGCCGAAAAGCTGCGTTCAGAGCTAGCAACACTTATAGGAAGAGTGAGTAAAATTTTTAATAAAATTTCGCAATTTGGATAAATTTCCTCGTCGCACATACTGAAAACTACACAGGCACTCATGTCAGTTTTAATGTTATTGCACTTATATTCACGTTTCCATTTGATTTTCCACATTATTAATTCGCTTAGAAAAATAGTAAACGAATTTGAAATAATGGAAACATTCAAAAAGTCAGAATATTTTCCCCATAATGACGTTGCAGTATTGTCTAACTCAACTTAATCCAAGCACAATAGTTGCTTCGGTAATATATTTCCCAAATTAAATGCCTTCAGTGTATCATCACAAAAACGGCTTCGAAAATCAACTAGGAGAGTATCAATCATTGAGATAAATACACTACGCTCAGCGTTTTCCGAACAGTTAATTCGTCTTGATGCATACCAGGGCTTAATGAGCTTTAATTTCAAAATATCTGCAAATTCTTTAGCGTTTTTCCAAATTCTACTAAATACTTCGTCAACACTTTTCCTTTCACAGTCTAACAAGCAAATGATGTCCTCAATACATTTTATAGCTAAATACAGATTTAGCGATTCTTTTTGTAATGTCTTACAAACCGGATGTGTTAAGGAAAAAATAAAATAATGCATTTCATCGAAACAATGAATTCGCTTGACATGAGATTCATCATCATCATTGGTAGTCTGTCCGTAGACAGGTCCGTGATTATTCATGGTTAAACCTGGTTCTCCATATACTCCTATTTTCCGCTGTCCTCTTTATATCTTGATAACTCTCATTCCCTTTCAAATCGTCTATCAGCTGAAACCTTTTCCTACCTCTTTCCCTTTTCCCATCTAGTTTTCCTTCTAACACGTCTTTAATCATACTCTCTCTCCTCAGGTAATGTCCAACCCAGTTAGCCTTCCTCTTTCTGATAGTCTGTATAATCATTCGCTTCTCTCCGTATCACTTCATCGTTTTTCATCCTATCTGTCCATTTTATCTTCATCATTCTCCTCCAAGTCCACATTTCAAAGCTTTCCAAGTATTTGATGTCATTTTTCCTTAGCGTCCATGTTTCTGCCCCATACAATGCTATACTCCATACGTAGCATTTTATCAACTTCTTGCGGATATCTTCTCTTATATTCCCTGTAAGTAGTTGTTTCTTTCTCCTGAAAGCCGCTTTTGCTTTTCCTATTCTAGTTTTGATCTCATCCGTACATTTTGCCTCTCGCGTTATGATACTTCCAAGGAATTTATATTCTGAAACTTGTTCTAATGGCTTTCCCCCAATAGTTATGTTCAGATTCTCTTCTTTACCCGATATTCGAATGACCTTGGATTTTTCTGTATTTATTTCCATACCGTATTTTCTACCTGTTATCACTAGTCTATTTATCATTTTTTGTAACTCCTCTTCCTTTCTTGCTAGAAGTACTTGATCATCTGCATATTTTACTGTTCTTATAATCCTTCCTCCAATTTTGAAATCCCCTGTGCCTTCTAAAGTTTCTTGCATTAGACTTTCTCCATAAATATTAAATA
>JAJPWW010000773.1:2500-10000 GCA_028673005.1 Tanypteryx hageni
CCCGAAAGGGGCGCGGAGTCGAGGGAGTGATTTGAAAAGTTCCCCGAGTCGTTGCGTTCCAACTCTTGTGCGGAAAGCGAAAATGAGAGAGTGCCGCATCGGTGCGCGAGTGGCGAGCCCTTTCGGGTCGCCCTCGGCACGCGGCAAGCTGAGCGGGTGGAGCTCCTCGAGAACGGGATGCTCCCTATAGTAGTCAAACAGCGCGAGCGCGCGCCCGTCGCCGACCCCCGCCCGCCGAGGACCGCCGGAGAAAGTCCCTAAGCGCGCCGGCCCGGACGGGCCCGTTTGCGACCGCGGCAGGTGAATTCGCCTCGTGCGAAGGGGGACGCCCTCTTAAAAGACCGGGAACGCAGCGGTCACCGAAAGGGTAGGTGACGATCGACCCTCGCTTCGATTCCCGGCACTCGGACGCGGACTTTTTTTTGAGATTATGCCCTTTGATTCCGAGGCTCGCGTTCGCCGAAGGCCGGCCGGCCCACCCTCCCGGCGATCGCGTCGTCACCGGCCGCGCAAGGGAAAACGCCGTCCCTCGGCCGGTGCCCCGCCGGCGACCTACCACGCCGCTCGAGCAAGCCCGGAGACCTACCACGCCGCTCCAACTGCGATGGAGCGAAACGATCGCCAATTTTTGCATTCTTAGGAATATCGTGCACACGACACATTTCTGCCGAATTTGGAGTTTTTCACCACACTCTCGGAAGTTAAATGTTAAAACCGAAATAATTTCCGAATAACTCGCGAATTTCGGCTGTCAAACTCTACTCGTAGGAGCTGAACATTAACCCTTTCGTTAAAACTTTAAGAATTTTTAACTTCAGGACAAATGGAAATATCGAAATCGGAGTTGTCCCTATCAGATCATGTTTCGGAATTCTACCCGTAAAGGGACTTTCAGCTCCGCAGCGCATTCGAAAATACGAAAACGTTGAAAAGTTGTTTAAACAATTGCGAATTGTTATTAGCGGTCGACTTTTTTTAACTTTTTAAAAATTTCCTTTTTTTCTACGTGTAATCGCCTGCATAATGATACCGAGAACTCGAACGTGCGGCATATAGTTTTCAAGATAAAAGTTATCGAACTTTAATGTACAAATGGGGTTAAATCGACCCCTAGAAACTGACTATTTTAAAATTTTCGATTTTTGTAGTCGGTTGCGAGAATAGTCGTATAATCTTGCAAAATTTCAGCTTCCTAAGCTTATTAGATCGCGTTCCCCGCACGCTAACTTATGGGAGATATTCCGGGGTCTCTGGAGTCGAACCCAAGACACCGTGAGCAAAAGCGACGACAATTCCCGATAGATATTGCGGCCATCTAGCGACACTGAAAATTTCAACCTCCGAGCTTACCGGCAAGTGCACGAAATTAATTCACAGAAATTGCGCTTTTTGTGTCTTCTGTCGTGGGAAAAGACGCGAATCTCGTCGTTTGCCGACCAAAAACAAATGAATGACGACGTATATATATAGAACAGTATGATACCGATTTTCAGGCACTTCCAGATGAGCTGGAGACTCGAAATTTTTTCCTTGGGTAGAATTCTTCGCGGAGCCACCCAGGAAAAAAACAAAATCTCGAAAAAGTTCGACGACGCGGACGCAAAAAATTGGCAATTGTTTAAACAAATTCTCATAGTTTATGCACTTTCGCTCGTGCTACGCAGCTGAAATTTTTTTTGCAGGTAGAATTCCAAAAAAGAACCAGATAGAGACCACCACGATTTCGATATCTTAATTTGTTCGGCAGTTAAAATTTCTCAAAATGTTTAAACAAATAGAAAACTGTTTAGGTACTGGGGGATGAGCTAGGAAGCTGAAATTTTCAAATTATTTACAAAGTGGTGAACTTTCACGAACAAACGTTTCGATTTCGCCATACATCAATTGCGGCGGCCGTTAAAAATTATTTAAGTTTTAAACAATTGGAAAAATACCGTTTCACTTCTAGAAGTGCCACAACTTCAACATTCTGCTGAAACGCGTAGCATTAGTATCCCGCGATGAAGACGCTGTAAAATGTTCGAAATTGGGACATTTGGGGATTGTTTTAGACAATTGTCGCGAGGCGTGGGAAAACGGAAATCTTTGGAATTAAAGGAATATAGGCGATGACGAGACGTCTGCCTGAAAAACGAATGTTTCTTCGAGGCGAGATGAGATGCTCGCAGCAAGCAAGCGCCAACTATAGCAGTAACACGTAGATGACGACCTGCGCAGACATACCCCCACTCCCGCTTACTCTCTCCCCCTTCCTCGCGGTTGCCAGCTGTTGCTACTTGTGATATTTTCCTGTCCTCCCCCGTTGTTTTTTACGTGTTTGACTTTTGCTTAGCTCTTGGACATTCTTTTTGGACTTCGATTTTGATTTTTGCTTTGGTGGGATTGCTTGTGTGGAATGGCCAGGACATCTAAATCGTCATCAGTCCGAGGCAGGCCTCTCAGGAGCCAAGCTCGTGAAATGGTTTACAAAGTAAACTGTTATTTAAAAGATTTGAACATAGAGAACAATTTGGATATGAATGTAATTCGTTTGCCTCCTTACCATCCCGATATCAATCCGATTGAGATGGTGTGGGGGGTGACCGACCTTAAAAGACGGGTCATAAAATTATATAGACTGCTACTTTATTGTAAAATGTTGCCAATTTGTGTAACTTTGTGCGCTTTTTATTTAGGTATCCCACGACTCGGGGGCTTGCACGCTGGAGTAGAAGAAAGGAGTCTTTCTAAGATGTCGTGAAGAATTCGCCACAGAGAAGTGGATCGAAGTGTGCGAACACGTTAAGAAGACAGGAGAAGAGCACCGGAGACGGGAAGCGAGAGTGGCATGGACATGTGGACGTCATCGTGCGAGACTGGTTGAAAGATCTTTTTTAAATACTGTTCTGTTTATTATTAAATGTTGTGATCGATCTCCATTGAACTGGTTTCATTTATTTCATGTCCAACTTCCATTTCCAAAGCTACTCTATAGAGTTTAATACTTTGTATTTCTGTTAATTCCCGGGTAAAGTGGTTAGTTATAAAATATTACGTTAATGTGCTCTGCCCACAAGACCGATAGAAAAGGAAACGATTCCGTCATTACTTTCCCAAAGGATTATTTAATTAATTTCCCATCTTCCGTTAAGTGTTTAAGTGGGAAATCATGCCGAAAACGGCGAAAATCTGGATTTTGCACCAATTGGCAACACCGAGAATTAGCGGCATAGGGAACACGGACGACGTGGAAGGGGAAGGTGTGGAGGGGGGGTGGGAAAGACTTAGCTCCACCCACTGGCCGCCAAGAAGTTTCTCAACTACGCAGTACCTCCTTTGGGGTTGTAACGGCCGTTTCGAAAGTTATTTTTTTCCTCGCGAGAACGTTTTCCGTTCGAACTTTTATTTTTATAGAGATGAATACCGCCACGTCCCACGTGAGACTTTCTTGCTTTGACCCGCGATTCGTTTTCGAAACCCATTAAAAATTTCGATATCCGAGGCCGAAAATTAGGCTCGCAAAGAAATATTTAAGAAACACTCGAAAATGACGCGCGAGCTCTCTGGGATCAAAAGCCGCGAGATCGCAACGTTCGGAGGCGAGGTCTCTCGCGTCGCGCGCGAGATGCCGGGGAACTCGGTCCGAGCCGCCGGTGGCGACATCTGGGCGGGCGAATCGGAATGAGCGAGTCGGAGCTCGCCCAGGACCTCCCCAGCCCGTACGGAGACTCGGAGAAATCGGGAACGGAGGCAAAATTCCCGGTACACGGACGCGGACGCTTCTCGGCAGAATCGGAGGGCTCGGATATGGGGACAACCACAGATTATGACGAAAGCTCTTCCTCTGACTCTTAAGTAATTATTAAAGAATTCATTTCTGTAGAATAAGTTCGTTTTGGTATTCTAAGTTAGGAATAATATACGAGTGTTAATATAATAATTTTTCCCAACTCCCCGATTCCCGGTGATGACAATCCGCTTAGGAAATATGCGATTTGTGATATTAATATTTTATATTATGGTTTAATTTTCTTTCCTATCCAATGAGGAAGCAAAATGTAGCTATCGGTCGTCAATGAAAGTGTTAATTGGATTTTGGCCATGTTTTCTTGAAAAAGCCCCACTGTGCGCCGGTGGCGACGTCTCGGCGGGCGAGTCGGAGTGCGCGAGTCTGAACTCCTCGCGGGGACCCAGGCCGTAGGAAGACTCGGAAAAATCGAGAACGGAGCGATTGCCGTAGGGCAGGATCCGATCGACCCTCGCCGAGATTCCCGGCACTCGGACGCGGACGGTTGTCGACATTAAGCCCCCGATGTAGTTCGCCGACGGCCGGCGCGCCCGCCCTCCCGGGGATCGCGGCGTCGGCGGCGGCGGAAGGGGAGGGACGACGCCGCCCGCCCTCCGGGCAGTGCCGCCCCCCCCCCGCCGGCGACCTACCGGGCCGCTAAGAAAACATGACGGAGCGAAACGATCGCCAATTCCTATGATTTCGGAGTCGTGAAAAGTCGGAGAATTTCGAAGCGAGTGGGAAGTTTGGAAATCGGAGGTGTCCCTATCAGGTCATTTTTCGGAATTGGGCCCGCGAAGGGACTTGAAAGGCCCGTGGCGCATTGGGGAAAAAAATGCGAAGAGGCGGAAAAGTCGTCGGAACGGTCGCGATAAATTAAATTATCAGCGGTCGACTTTTTTTGACTTCGAAAAAATTTCCTTTCTCGAGGTTCAGCCCGGCGATCGCGGCGCCACCGGCGGCGGAAGGGGAGGGACGACGCCGCCCGCCCTCCGGGCAGTGCCGCCCCCCCCCGCCGGCGACCTACCGGGCCGCTAAGAAAACATGACGGAGCGAAACGATCGCCAATTCCTATGATTTCGGAGTCGTGAAAAGTCGGAGAATTTCGAAGCGAGTGGGAAGTTTGGAAATCGGAGGTGTCCCTATCAGGTCATTTTTCGGAATTGGGCCCGCGAAGGGACTTGAAAGGCCCGTGGCGCATTGGGGAAAAAAATGCGAAGAGGCGGAAAAGTCGTCGGAACGGTCGCGATAAATTAAATTATCAGCGGTCGACTTTTTTTGACTTCGAAAAAATTTCCTTTCTCGAGGTTCAGCCCGGCGATCGCGGCGCCACCGGCGGCGGAAGGGGAGGGACGACGCCGCCCGCCCTCCGGGCAGTGCCGCCCCCCCCCGCCGGCGACCTACCGGGCCGCTAAGAAAACATGACGGAGCGAAACGATCGCCAATTCCTATGATTTCGGAGTCGTGAAAAGTCGGAGAATTTCGAAGCGAGTGGGAAGTTTGGAAATCGGAGGTGTCCCTATCAGGTCATTTTTCGGAATTGGGCCCGCGAAGGGACTTGAAAGGCCCGTGGCGCATTGGGGAAAAAAATGCGAAGAGGCGGAAAAGTCGTCGGAACGGTCGCGATAAATTAAATTATCAGCGGTCGACTTTTTTTGACTTCGAAAAAATTTCCTTTCTCGAGGTTCAGCCCGGCGATCGCGGCGCCACCGGCGGCGGAAGGGGAGGGACGACGCCGCCCGCCCTCCGGGCAGTGCCGCCCCCCCCCGCCGGCGACCTACCGGGCCGCTAAGAAAACATGACGGAGCGAAACGATCGCCAATTCCTATGATTTCGGAGTCGTGAAAAGTCGGAGAATTTCGAAGCGAGTGGGAAGTTTGGAAATCGGAGGTGTCCCTATCAGGTCATTTTTCGGAATTGGGCCCGCGAAGGGACTTGAAAGGCCCGTGGCGCATTGGGGAAAAAAATGCGAAGAGGCGGAAAAGTCGTCGGAACGGTCGCGATAAATTAAATTATCAGCGGTCGACTTTTTTTGACTTCGAAAAAATTTCCTTTCTCGAGGTTCAGCCCGGCGATCGCGGCGCCACCGGCGGCGGAAGGGGAGGGACGACGCCGCCCGCCCTCCGGGCAGTGCCGCCCCCCCCCGCCGGCGACCTACCGGGCCGCTAAGAAAACATGACGGAGCGAAACGATCGCCAATTCCTATGATTTCGGAGTCGTGAAAAGTCGGAGAATTTCGAAGCGAGTGGGAAGTTTGGAAATCGGAGGTGTCCCTATCAGGTCATTTTTCGGAATTGGGCCCGCGAAGGGACTTGAAAGGCCCGTGGCGCATTGGGGAAAAAAATGCGAAGAGGCGGAAAAGTCGTCGGAACGGTCGCGATAAATTAAATTATCAGCGGTCGACTTTTTTTGACTTCGAAAAAATTTCCTTTCTCGAGGTTCAGCCCGGCGATCGCGGCGCCACCGGCGGCGGAAGGGGAGGGACGACGCCGCCCGCCCTCCGGGCAGTGCCGCCCCCCCCCGCCGGCGACCTACCGGGCCGCTAAGAAAACATGACGGAGCGAAACGATCGCCAATTCCTATGATTTCGGAGTCGTGAAAAGTCGGAGAATTTCGAAGCGAGTGGGAAGTTTGGAAATCGGAGGTGTCCCTATCAGGTCATTTTTCGGAATTGGGCCCGCGAAGGGACTTGAAAGGCCCGTGGCGCATTGGGGAAAAAAATGCGAAGAGGCGGAAAAGTCGTCGGAACGGTCGCGATAAATTAAATTATCAGCGGTCGACTTTTTTTGACTTCGAAAAAATTTCCTTTCTCGAGGTTCAGCCCGGCGATCGCGGCGCCACCGGCGGCGGAAGGGGAGGGACGACGCCGCCCGCCCTCCGGGCAGTGCCGCCCCCCCCCGCCGGCGACCTACCGGGCCGCTAAGAAAACATGACGGAGCGAAACGATCGCCAATTCCTATGATTTCGGAGTCGTGAAAAGTCGGAGAATTTCGAAGCGAGTGGGAAGTTTGGAAATCGGAGGTGTCCCTATCAGGTCATTTTTCGGAATTGGGCCCGCGAAGGGACTTGAAAGGCCCGTGGCGCATTGGGGAAAAAAATGCGAAGAGGCGGAAAAGTCGTCGGAACGGTCGCGATAAATTAAATTATCAGCGGTCGACTTTTTTTGACTTCGAAAAAATTTCCTTTCTCGAGGTTCAGCCCGGCGATCGCGGCGCCACCGGCGGCGGAAGGGGAGGGACGACGCCGCCCGCCCTCCGGGCAGTGCCGCCCCCCCCCGCCGGCGACCTACCGGGCCGCTAAGAAAACATGACGGAGCGAAACGATCGCCAATTCCTATGATTTCGGAGTCGTGAAAAGTCGGAGAATTTCGAAGCGAGTGGGAAGTTTGGAAATCGGAGGTGTCCCTATCAGGTCATTTTTCGGAATTGGGCCCGCGAAGGGACTTGAAAGGCCCGTGGCGCATTGGGGAAAAAAATGCGAAGAGGCGGAAAAGTCGTCGGAACGGTCGCGATAAATTAAATTATCAGCGGTCGACTTTTTTTGACTTCGAAAAAATTTCCTTTCTCGAGGTTCAGCCCGGCGATCGCGGCGCCACCGGCGGCGGAAGGGGAGGGACGACGCCGCCCGCCCTCCGGGCAGTGCCGCCCCCCCCCGCCGGCGACCTACCGGGCCGCTAAGAAAACATGACGGAGCGAAACGATCGCCAATTCCTATGATTTCGGAGTCGTGAAAAG
>JAJPWW010000773.1:22500-27500 GCA_028673005.1 Tanypteryx hageni
CAAATGGAAATATCGAAATCGGAGTTGTCCCTATCAGATCATGTTTCGGAATTCTACCCGTAAAGGGACTTTCAGCTCCGCAGCGCATTCGAAAATACGAAAACGTTGAAAAGTTGTTTAAACAATTGCGAATTGTTATTAGCGGTCGACTTTTTTTAACTTTTTAAAAATTTCCTTTTTTTCTACGTGTAATCGCCTGCATAATGATACCGAGAACTCGAACGTGCGGCATATAGTTTTCAAGATAAAAGTTATCGAACTTTAATGTACAAATGGGGTTAAATCGACCCCTAGAAACTGACTATTTTAAAATTTTCGATTTTTGTAGTCGGTTGCGAGAATAGTCGTATAATCTTGCAAAATTTCAGCTTCCTAAGCTTATTAGATCGCGTTCCCCGCACGCTAACTTATGGGAGATATTCCGGGGTCTCTGGAGTCGAACCCAAGACACCGTGAGCAAAAGCGACGACAATTCCCGATAGATATTGCGGCCATCTAGCGACACTGAAAATTTCAACCTCCGAGCTTACCGGCAAGTGCACGAAATTAATTCACAGAAATTGCGCTTTTTGTGTCTTCTGTCGTGGGAAAAGACGCGAATCTCGTCGTTTGCCGACCAAAAACAAATGAATGACGACGTATATATATAGAACAGTATGATACCGATTTTCAGGCACTTCCAGATGAGCTGGAGACTCGAAATTTTTTCCTTGGGTAGAATTCTTCGCGGAGCCACCCAGGAAAAAACAAAATCTCGAAAAAGTTCGACGACGCGGACGCAAAAAATTGGCAATTGTTTAAACAAATTCTCATAGTTTATGCACTTTCGCTCGTGCTACGCAGCTGAAATTTTTTTTGCAGGTAGAATTCCAAAAAAGAACCAGATAGAGACCACCACGATTTCGATATCTTAATTTGTTCGGCAGTTAAAATTTCTCAAAATGTTTAAACAAATAGAAAACTGTTTAGGTACTGGGGGATGAGCTAGGAAGCTGAAATTTTCAAATTATTTACAAAGTGGTGAACTTTCACGAACAAACGTTTCGATTTCGCCATACATCAATTGCGGCGGCCGTTAAAAATTATTTAAGTTTTAAACAATTGGAAAAATACCGTTTCACTTCTAGAAGTGCCACAACTTCAACATTCTGCTGAAACGCGTAGCATTAGTATCCCGCGATGAAGACGCTGTAAAATGTTCGAAATTGGGACATTTGGGGATTGTTTTAGACAATTGTCGCGAGGCGTGGGAAAACGGAAATCTTTGGAATTAAAGGAATATAGGCGATGACGAGACGTCTGCCTGAAAAACGAATGTTTCTTCGAGGCGAGATGAGATGCTCGCAGCAAGCAAGCGCCAACTATAGCAGTAACACGTAGATGACGACCTGCGCAGACATACCCCCACTCCCGCTTACTCTCTCCCCCTTCCTCGCGGTTGCCAGCTGTTGCTACTTGTGATATTTTCCTGTCCTCCCCCGTTGTTTTTTACGTGTTTGACTTTTGCTTAGCTCTTGGACATTCTTTTTGGACTTCGATTTTGATTTTTGCTTTGGTGGGATTGCTTGTGTGGAATGGCCAGGACATCTAAATCGTCATCAGTCCGAGGCAGGCCTCTCAGGAGCCAAGCTCGTGAAATGGTTTACAAAGTAAACTGTTATTTAAAAGATTTGAACATAGAGAACAATTTGGATATGAATGTAATTCGTTTGCCTCCTTACCATCCCGATATCAATCCGATTGAGATGGTGTGGGGGGTGACCGACCTTAAAAGACGGGTCATAAAATTATATAGACTGCTACTTTATTGTAAAATGTTGCCAATTTGTGTAACTTTGTGCGCTTTTTATTTAGGTATCCCACGACTCGGGGGCTTGCACGCTGGAGTAGAAGAAAGGAGTCTTTCTAAGATGTCGTGAAGAATTCGCCACAGAGAAGTGGATCGAAGTGTGCGAACACGTTAAGAAGACAGGAGAAGAGCACCGGAGACGGGAAGCGAGAGTGGCATGGACATGTGGACGTCATCGTGCGAGACTGGTTGAAAGATCTTTTTTAAATACTGTTCTGTTTATTATTAAATGTTGTGATCGATCTCCATTGAACTGGTTTCATTTATTTCATGTCCAACTTCCATTTCCAAAGCTACTCTATAGAGTTTAATACTTTGTATTTCTGTTAATTCCCGGGTAAAGTGGTTAGTTATAAAATATTACGTTAATGTGCTCTGCCCACAAGACCGATAGAAAAGGAAACGATTCCGTCATTACTTTCCCAAAGGATTATTTAATTAATTTCCCATCTTCCGTTAAGTGTTTAAGTGGGAAATCATGCCGAAAACGGCGAAAATCTGGATTTTGCACCAATTGGCAACACCGAGAATTAGCGGCATAGGGAACACGGACGACGTGGAAGGGGAAGGTGTGGAGGGGGGGTGGGAAAGACTTAGCTCCACCCACTGGCCGCCAAGAAGTTTCTCAACTACGCAGTACCTCCTTTGGGGTTGTAACGGCCGTTTCGAAAGTTATTTTTTTCCTCGCGAGAACGTTTTCCGTTCGAACTTTTATTTTTATAGAGATGAATACCGCCACGTCCCACGTGAGACTTTCTTGCTTTGACCCGCGATTCGTTTTCGAAACCCATTAAAAATTTCGATATCCGAGGCCGAAAATTAGGCTCGCAAAGAAATATTTAAGAAACACTCGAAAATGACGCGCGAGCTCTCTGGGATCAAAAGCCGCGAGATCGCAACGTTCGGAGGCGAGGTCTCTCGCGTCGCGCGCGAGATGCCGGGGAACTCGGTCCGAGCCGCCGGTGGCGACATCTGGGCGGGCGAATCGGAATGAGCGAGTCGGAGCTCGCCCAGGACCTCCCCAGCCCGTACGGAGACTCGGAGAAATCGGGAACGGAGGCAAAATTCCCGGTACACGGACGCGGACGCTTCTCGGCAGAATCGGAGGGCTCGGATATGGGGACAACCACAGATTATGACGAAAGCTCTTCCTCTGACTCTTAAGTAATTATTAAAGAATTCATTTCTGTAGAATAAGTTCGTTTTGGTATTCTAAGTTAGGAATAATATACGAGTGTTAATATAATAATTTTTCCCAACTCCCCGATTCCCGGTGATGACAATCCGCTTAGGAAATATGCGATTTGTGATATTAATATTTTATATTATGGTTTAATTTTCTTTCCTATCCAATGAGGAAGCAAAATGTAGCTATCGGTCGTCAATGAAAGTGTTAATTGGATTTTGGCCATGTTTTCTTGAAAAAGCCCCACTGTGCGCCGGTGGCGACGTCTCGGCGGGCGAGTCGGAGTGCGCGAGTCTGAACTCCTCGCGGGGACCCAGGCCGTAGGAAGACTCGGAAAAATCGAGAACGGAGCGATTGCCGTAGGGCAGGATCCGATCGACCCTCGCCGAGATTCCCGGCACTCGGACGCGGACGGTTGTCGACATTAAGCCCCCGATGTAGTTCGCCGACGGCCGGCGCGCCCGCCCTCCCGGGGATCGCGGCGTCGGCGGCGGCGGAAGGGGAGGGACGACGCCGCCCGCCCTCCGGGCAGTGCCGCCCCCCCCCGCCGGCGACCTACCGGGCCGCTAAGAAAACATGACGGAGCGAAACGATCGCCAATTCCTATGATTTCGGAGTCGTGAAAAGTCGGAGAATTTCGAAGCGAGTGGGAAGTTTGGAAATCGGAGGTGTCCCTATCAGGTCATTTTTCGGAATTGGGCCCGCGAAGGGACTTGAAAGGCCCGTGGCGCATTGGGGAAAAAAATGCGAAGAGGCGGAAAAGTCGTCGGAACGGTCGCGATAAATTAAATTATCAGCGGTCGACTTTTTTTGACTTCGAAAAAATTTCCTTTCTCGAGGTTCAGCCCGGCGATCGCGGCGCCACCGGCGGCGGAAGGGGAGGGACGACGCCGCCCGCCCTCCGGGCAGTGCCGCCCCCCCCCGCCGGCGACCTACCGGGCCGCTAAGAAAACATGACGGAGCGAAACGATCGCCAATTCCTATGATTTCGGAGTCGTGAAAAGTCGGAGAATTTCGAAGCGAGTGGGAAGTTTGGAAATCGGAGGTGTCCCTATCAGGTCATTTTTCGGAATTGGGCCCGCGAAGGGACTTGAAAGGCCCGTGGCGCATTGGGGAAAAAAATGCGAAGAGGCGGAAAAGTCGTCGGAACGGTCGCGATAAATTAAATTATCAGCGGTCGACTTTTTTTGACTTCGAAAAAATTTCCTTTCTCGAGGTTCAGCCCGGCGATCGCGGCGCCACCGGCGGCGGAAGGGGAGGGACGACGCCGCCCGCCCTCCGGGCAGTGCCGCCCCCCCCCGCCGGCGACCTACCGGGCCGCTAAGAAAACATGACGGAGCGAAACGATCGCCAATTCCTATGATTTCGGAGTCGTGAAAAGTCGGAGAATTTCGAAGCGAGTGGGAAGTTTGGAAATCGGAGGTGTCCCTATCAGGTCATTTTTCGGAATTGGGCCCGCGAAGGGACTTGAAAGGCCCGTGGCGCATTGGGGAAAAAAATGCGAAGAGGCGGAAAAGTCGTCGGAACGGTCGCGATAAATTAAATTATCAGCGGTCGACTTTTTTTGACTTCGAAAAAATTTCCTTTCTCGAGGTTCAGCCCGGCGATCGCGGCGCCACCGGCGGCGGAAGGGGAGGGACGACGCCGCCCGCCCTCCGGGCAGTGCCGCCCCCCCCCGCCGGCGACCTACCGGGCCGCTAAGAAAACATGACGGAGCGAAACGATCGCCAATTCCTATGATTTCGGAGTCGTGAAAAGTCGGAGAATTTCGAAGCGAGTGGGAAGTTTGGAAATCGGAGGTGTCCCTATCAGGTCATTTTTCGGAATTGGGCCCGCGAAGGGACTTGAAAGGCCCGTGGCGCATTGGGGAAAAAAATGCGAAGAGGCGGAAAAGTCGTCGGAACGGTCGCGATAAATTAAATTATCAGCGGTCGACTTTTTTTGACTTCGAAAAAATTTCCTTTC
>JAJPWW010000773.1:37500-40000 GCA_028673005.1 Tanypteryx hageni
TTATGCACTTTCGCTCGTGCTACGCAGCTGAAATTTTTTTTGCAGGTAGAATTCCAAAAAAGAACCAGATAGAGACCACCACGATTTCGATATCTTAATTTGTTCGGCAGTTAAAATTTCTCAAAATGTTTAAACAAATAGAAAACTGTTTAGGTACTGGGGGATGAGCTAGGAAGCTGAAATTTTCAAATTATTTACAAAGTGGTGAACTTTCACGAACAAACGTTTCGATTTCGCCATACATCAATTGCGGCGGCCGTTAAAAATTATTTAAGTTTTAAACAATTGGAAAAATACCGTTTCACTTCTAGAAGTGCCACAACTTCAACATTCTGCTGAAACGCGTAGCATTAGTATCCCGCGATGAAGACGCTGTAAAATGTTCGAAATTGGGACATTTGGGGATTGTTTTAGACAATTGTCGCGAGGCGTGGGAAAACGGAAATCTTTGGAATTAAAGGAATATAGGCGATGACGAGACGTCTGCCTGAAAAACGAATGTTTCTTCGAGGCGAGATGAGATGCTCGCAGCAAGCAAGCGCCAACTATAGCAGTAACACGTAGATGACGACCTGCGCAGACATACCCCCACTCCCGCTTACTCTCTCCCCCTTCCTCGCGGTTGCCAGCTGTTGCTACTTGTGATATTTTCCTGTCCTCCCCCGTTGTTTTTTACGTGTTTGACTTTTGCTTAGCTCTTGGACATTCTTTTTGGACTTCGATTTTGATTTTTGCTTTGGTGGGATTGCTTGTGTGGAATGGCCAGGACATCTAAATCGTCATCAGTCCGAGGCAGGCCTCTCAGGAGCCAAGCTCGTGAAATGGTTTACAAAGTAAACTGTTATTTAAAAGATTTGAACATAGAGAACAATTTGGATATGAATGTAATTCGTTTGCCTCCTTACCATCCCGATATCAATCCGATTGAGATGGTGTGGGGGGTGACCGACCTTAAAAGACGGGTCATAAAATTATATAGACTGCTACTTTATTGTAAAATGTTGCCAATTTGTGTAACTTTGTGCGCTTTTTATTTAGGTATCCCACGACTCGGGGGCTTGCACGCTGGAGTAGAAGAAAGGAGTCTTTCTAAGATGTCGTGAAGAATTCGCCACAGAGAAGTGGATCGAAGTGTGCGAACACGTTAAGAAGACAGGAGAAGAGCACCGGAGACGGGAAGCGAGAGTGGCATGGACATGTGGACGTCATCGTGCGAGACTGGTTGAAAGATCTTTTTTAAATACTGTTCTGTTTATTATTAAATGTTGTGATCGATCTCCATTGAACTGGTTTCATTTATTTCATGTCCAACTTCCATTTCCAAAGCTACTCTATAGAGTTTAATACTTTGTATTTCTGTTAATTCCCGGGTAAAGTGGTTAGTTATAAAATATTACGTTAATGTGCTCTGCCCACAAGACCGATAGAAAAGGAAACGATTCCGTCATTACTTTCCCAAAGGATTATTTAATTAATTTCCCATCTTCCGTTAAGTGTTTAAGTGGGAAATCATGCCGAAAACGGCGAAAATCTGGATTTTGCACCAATTGGCAACACCGAGAATTAGCGGCATAGGGAACACGGACGACGTGGAAGGGGAAGGTGTGGAGGGGGGGTGGGAAAGACTTAGCTCCACCCACTGGCCGCCAAGAAGTTTCTCAACTACGCAGTACCTCCTTTGGGGTTGTAACGGCCGTTTCGAAAGTTATTTTTTTCCTCGCGAGAACGTTTTCCGTTCGAACTTTTATTTTTATAGAGATGAATACCGCCACGTCCCACGTGAGACTTTCTTGCTTTGACCCGCGATTCGTTTTCGAAACCCATTAAAAATTTCGATATCCGAGGCCGAAAATTAGGCTCGCAAAGAAATATTTAAGAAACACTCGAAAATGACGCGCGAGCTCTCTGGGATCAAAAGCCGCGAGATCGCAACGTTCGGAGGCGAGGTCTCTCGCGTCGCGCGCGAGATGCCGGGGAACTCGGTCCGAGCCGCCGGTGGCGACATCTGGGCGGGCGAATCGGAATGAGCGAGTCGGAGCTCGCCCAGGACCTCCCCAGCCCGTACGGAGACTCGGAGAAATCGGGAACGGAGGCAAAATTCCCGGTACACGGACGCGGACGCTTCTCGGCAGAATCGGAGGGCTCGGATATGGGGACAACCACAGATTATGACGAAAGCTCTTCCTCTGACTCTTAAGTAATTATTAAAGAATTCATTTCTGTAGAATAAGTTCGTTTTGGTATTCTAAGTTAGGAATAATATACGAGTGTTAATATAATAATTTTTCCCAACTCCCCGATTCCCGGTGATGACAATCCGCTTAGGAAATATGCGATTTGTGATATTAATATTTTATATTATGGTTTAATTTTCTTTCCTATCCAATGAGGAAGCAAAATGTAGCTATCGGTCGTCAATGAAAGTGTTAATTGGATTTTGGCCATGTTTTCTTGAAAAAGCCCCACTGTGCGCCGGTGGCGACGTCTCGGCGGGCGAGTC
>JAJPWW010000773.1:52500-61519 GCA_028673005.1 Tanypteryx hageni
GAGACAAGCATATGACTACTGGCAGGATCAACCAGGGAGCCTGCGTGCGTTCGCGCGCCGCGCGTGCGTGCCGCGGCGGCGGAGACAAACGCCCCGGGGCCCGAGAGCCCTCGTGGAGCGCCACGCGCAGAAAGCGATCATCATCATCGGTTCGGGATCGCCCGAGACATTCCCGCCCCGGCGCCCCCCGAAAGGGGCGCGGAGTCGAGGGAGTGATTTGAAAAGTTCCCCGAGTCGTTGCGTTCCAACTCTTGTGCGGAAAGCGAAAATGAGAGAGTGCCGCATCGGTGCGCGAGTGGCGAGCCCTTTCGGGTCGCCCTCGGCACGCGGCAAGCTGAGCGGGTGGAGCTCCTCGAGAACGGGATGCTCCCTATAGTAGTCAAACAGCGCGAGCGCGCGCCCGTCGCCGACCCCCGCCCGCCGAGGACCGCCGGAGAAAGTCCCTAAGCGCGCCGGCCCGGACGGGCCCGTTTGCGACCGCGGCAGGTGAATTCGCCTCGTGCGAAGGGGGACGCCCTCTTAAAAGACCGGGAACGCAGCGGTCACCGAAAGGGTAGGTGACGATCGACCCTCGCTTCGATTCCCGGCACTCGGACGCGGACTTTTTTTTGAGATTATGCCCTTTGATTCCGAGGCTCGCGTTCGCCGAAGGCCGGCCGGCCCACCCTCCCGGCGATCGCGTCGTCACCGGCCGCGCAAGGGAAAACGCCGTCCCTCGGCCGGTGCCCCGCCGGCGACCTACCACGCCGCTCGAGCAAGCCCGGAGACCTACCACGCCGCTCCAACTGCGATGGAGCGAAACGATCGCCAATTTTTGCATTCTTAGGAATATCGTGCACACGACACATTTCTGCCGAATTTGGAGTTTTTCACCACACTCTCGGAAGTTAAATGTTAAAACCGAAATAATTTCCGAATAACTCGCGAATTTCGGCTGTCAAACTCTACTCGTAGGAGCTGAACATTAACCCTTTCGTTAAAACTTTAAGAATTTTTAACTTCAGGACAAATGGAAATATCGAAATCGGAGTTGTCCCTATCAGATCATGTTTCGGAATTCTACCCGTAAAGGGACTTTCAGCTCCGCAGCGCATTCGAAAATACGAAAACGTTGAAAAGTTGTTTAAACAATTGCGAATTGTTATTAGCGGTCGACTTTTTTTAACTTTTTAAAAATTTCCTTTTTTTCTACGTGTAATCGCCTGCATAATGATACCGAGAACTCGAACGTGCGGCATATAGTTTTCAAGATAAAAGTTATCGAACTTTAATGTACAAATGGGGTTAAATCGACCCCTAGAAACTGACTATTTTAAAATTTTCGATTTTTGTAGTCGGTTGCGAGAATAGTCGTATAATCTTGCAAAATTTCAGCTTCCTAAGCTTATTAGATCGCGTTCCCCGCACGCTAACTTATGGGAGATATTCCGGGGTCTCTGGAGTCGAACCCAAGACACCGTGAGCAAAAGCGACGACAATTCCCGATAGATATTGCGGCCATCTAGCGACACTGAAAATTTCAACCTCCGAGCTTACCGGCAAGTGCACGAAATTAATTCACAGAAATTGCGCTTTTTGTGTCTTCTGTCGTGGGAAAAGACGCGAATCTCGTCGTTTGCCGACCAAAAACAAATGAATGACGACGTATATATATAGAACAGTATGATACCGATTTTCAGGCACTTCCAGATGAGCTGGAGACTCGAAATTTTTTCCTTGGGTAGAATTCTTCGCGGAGCCACCCAGGAAAAAACAAAATCTCGAAAAAGTTCGACGACGCGGACGCAAAAAATTGGCAATTGTTTAAACAAATTCTCATAGTTTATGCACTTTCGCTCGTGCTACGCAGCTGAAATTTTTTTTGCAGGTAGAATTCCAAAAAAGAACCAGATAGAGACCACCACGATTTCGATATCTTAATTTGTTCGGCAGTTAAAATTTCTCAAAATGTTTAAACAAATAGAAAACTGTTTAGGTACTGGGGGATGAGCTAGGAAGCTGAAATTTTCAAATTATTTACAAAGTGGTGAACTTTCACGAACAAACGTTTCGATTTCGCCATACATCAATTGCGGCGGCCGTTAAAAATTATTTAAGTTTTAAACAATTGGAAAAATACCGTTTCACTTCTAGAAGTGCCACAACTTCAACATTCTGCTGAAACGCGTAGCATTAGTATCCCGCGATGAAGACGCTGTAAAATGTTCGAAATTGGGACATTTGGGGATTGTTTTAGACAATTGTCGCGAGGCGTGGGAAAACGGAAATCTTTGGAATTAAAGGAATATAGGCGATGACGAGACGTCTGCCTGAAAAACGAATGTTTCTTCGAGGCGAGATGAGATGCTCGCAGCAAGCAAGCGCCAACTATAGCAGTAACACGTAGATGACGACCTGCGCAGACATACCCCCACTCCCGCTTACTCTCTCCCCCTTCCTCGCGGTTGCCAGCTGTTGCTACTTGTGATATTTTCCTGTCCTCCCCCGTTGTTTTTTACGTGTTTGACTTTTGCTTAGCTCTTGGACATTCTTTTTGGACTTCGATTTTGATTTTTGCTTTGGTGGGATTGCTTGTGTGGAATGGCCAGGACATCTAAATCGTCATCAGTCCGAGGCAGGCCTCTCAGGAGCCAAGCTCGTGAAATGGTTTACAAAGTAAACTGTTATTTAAAAGATTTGAACATAGAGAACAATTTGGATATGAATGTAATTCGTTTGCCTCCTTACCATCCCGATATCAATCCGATTGAGATGGTGTGGGGGGTGACCGACCTTAAAAGACGGGTCATAAAATTATATAGACTGCTACTTTATTGTAAAATGTTGCCAATTTGTGTAACTTTGTGCGCTTTTTATTTAGGTATCCCACGACTCGGGGGCTTGCACGCTGGAGTAGAAGAAAGGAGTCTTTCTAAGATGTCGTGAAGAATTCGCCACAGAGAAGTGGATCGAAGTGTGCGAACACGTTAAGAAGACAGGAGAAGAGCACCGGAGACGGGAAGCGAGAGTGGCATGGACATGTGGACGTCATCGTGCGAGACTGGTTGAAAGATCTTTTTTAAATACTGTTCTGTTTATTATTAAATGTTGTGATCGATCTCCATTGAACTGGTTTCATTTATTTCATGTCCAACTTCCATTTCCAAAGCTACTCTATAGAGTTTAATACTTTGTATTTCTGTTAATTCCCGGGTAAAGTGGTTAGTTATAAAATATTACGTTAATGTGCTCTGCCCACAAGACCGATAGAAAAGGAAACGATTCCGTCATTACTTTCCCAAAGGATTATTTAATTAATTTCCCATCTTCCGTTAAGTGTTTAAGTGGGAAATCATGCCGAAAACGGCGAAAATCTGGATTTTGCACCAATTGGCAACACCGAGAATTAGCGGCATAGGGAACACGGACGACGTGGAAGGGGAAGGTGTGGAGGGGGGGTGGGAAAGACTTAGCTCCACCCACTGGCCGCCAAGAAGTTTCTCAACTACGCAGTACCTCCTTTGGGGTTGTAACGGCCGTTTCGAAAGTTATTTTTTTCCTCGCGAGAACGTTTTCCGTTCGAACTTTTATTTTTATAGAGATGAATACCGCCACGTCCCACGTGAGACTTTCTTGCTTTGACCCGCGATTCGTTTTCGAAACCCATTAAAAATTTCGATATCCGAGGCCGAAAATTAGGCTCGCAAAGAAATATTTAAGAAACACTCGAAAATGACGCGCGAGCTCTCTGGGATCAAAAGCCGCGAGATCGCAACGTTCGGAGGCGAGGTCTCTCGCGTCGCGCGCGAGATGCCGGGGAACTCGGTCCGAGCCGCCGGTGGCGACATCTGGGCGGGCGAATCGGAATGAGCGAGTCGGAGCTCGCCCAGGACCTCCCCAGCCCGTACGGAGACTCGGAGAAATCGGGAACGGAGGCAAAATTCCCGGTACACGGACGCGGACGCTTCTCGGCAGAATCGGAGGGCTCGGATATGGGGACAACCACAGATTATGACGAAAGCTCTTCCTCTGACTCTTAAGTAATTATTAAAGAATTCATTTCTGTAGAATAAGTTCGTTTTGGTATTCTAAGTTAGGAATAATATACGAGTGTTAATATAATAATTTTTCCCAACTCCCCGATTCCCGGTGATGACAATCCGCTTAGGAAATATGCGATTTGTGATATTAATATTTTATATTATGGTTTAATTTTCTTTCCTATCCAATGAGGAAGCAAAATGTAGCTATCGGTCGTCAATGAAAGTGTTAATTGGATTTTGGCCATGTTTTCTTGAAAAAGCCCCACTGTGCGCCGGTGGCGACGTCTCGGCGGGCGAGTCGGAGTGCGCGAGTCTGAACTCCTCGCGGGGACCCAGGCCGTAGGAAGACTCGGAAAAATCGAGAACGGAGCGATTGCCGTAGGGCAGGATCCGATCGACCCTCGCCGAGATTCCCGGCACTCGGACGCGGACGGTTGTCGACATTAAGCCCCCGATGTAGTTCGCCGACGGCCGGCGCGCCCGCCCTCCCGGGGATCGCGGCGTCGGCGGCGGCGGAAGGGGAGGGACGACGCCGCCCGCCCTCCGGGCAGTGCCGCCCCCCCCCCGCCGGCGACCTACCGGGCCGCTAAGAAAACATGACGGAGCGAAACGATCGCCAATTCCTATGATTTCGGAGTCGTGAAAAGTCGGAGAATTTCGAAGCGAGTGGGAAGTTTGGAAATCGGAGGTGTCCCTATCAGGTCATTTTTCGGAATTGGGCCCGCGAAGGGACTTGAAAGGCCCGTGGCGCATTGGGGAAAAAAATGCGAAGAGGCGGAAAAGTCGTCGGAACGGTCGCGATAAATTAAATTATCAGCGGTCGACTTTTTTTGACTTCGAAAAAATTTCCTTTCTCGAGGTTCAGCCCGGCGATCGCGGCGCCACCGGCGGCGGAAGGGGAGGGACGACGCCGCCCGCCCTCCGGGCAGTGCCGCCCCCCCCCGCCGGCGACCTACCGGGCCGCTAAGAAAACATGACGGAGCGAAACGATCGCCAATTCCTATGATTTCGGAGTCGTGAAAAGTCGGAGAATTTCGAAGCGAGTGGGAAGTTTGGAAATCGGAGGTGTCCCTATCAGGTCATTTTTCGGAATTGGGCCCGCGAAGGGACTTGAAAGGCCCGTGGCGCATTGGGGAAAAAAATGCGAAGAGGCGGAAAAGTCGTCGGAACGGTCGCGATAAATTAAATTATCAGCGGTCGACTTTTTTTGACTTCGAAAAAATTTCCTTTCTCGAGGTTCAGCCCGGCGATCGCGGCGCCACCGGCGGCGGAAGGGGAGGGACGACGCCGCCCGCCCTCCGGGCAGTGCCGCCCCCCCCCGCCGGCGACCTACCGGGCCGCTAAGAAAACATGACGGAGCGAAACGATCGCCAATTCCTATGATTTCGGAGTCGTGAAAAGTCGGAGAATTTCGAAGCGAGTGGGAAGTTTGGAAATCGGAGGTGTCCCTATCAGGTCATTTTTCGGAATTGGGCCCGCGAAGGGACTTGAAAGGCCCGTGGCGCATTGGGGAAAAAAATGCGAAGAGGCGGAAAAGTCGTCGGAACGGTCGCGATAAATTAAATTATCAGCGGTCGACTTTTTTTGACTTCGAAAAAATTTCCTTTCTCGAGGTTCAGCCCGGCGATCGCGGCGCCACCGGCGGCGGAAGGGGAGGGACGACGCCGCCCGCCCTCCGGGCAGTGCCGCCCCCCCCCGCCGGCGACCTACCGGGCCGCTAAGAAAACATGACGGAGCGAAACGATCGCCAATTCCTATGATTTCGGAGTCGTGAAAAGTCGGAGAATTTCGAAGCGAGTGGGAAGTTTGGAAATCGGAGGTGTCCCTATCAGGTCATTTTTCGGAATTGGGCCCGCGAAGGGACTTGAAAGGCCCGTGGCGCATTGGGGAAAAAAATGCGAAGAGGCGGAAAAGTCGTCGGAACGGTCGCGATAAATTAAATTATCAGCGGTCGACTTTTTTTGACTTCGAAAAAATTTCCTTTCTCGAGGTTCAGCCCGGCGATCGCGGCGCCACCGGCGGCGGAAGGGGAGGGACGACGCCGCCCGCCCTCCGGGCAGTGCCGCCCCCCCCCGCCGGCGACCTACCGGGCCGCTAAGAAAACATGACGGAGCGAAACGATCGCCAATTCCTATGATTTCGGAGTCGTGAAAAGTCGGAGAATTTCGAAGCGAGTGGGAAGTTTGGAAATCGGAGGTGTCCCTATCAGGTCATTTTTCGGAATTGGGCCCGCGAAGGGACTTGAAAGGCCCGTGGCGCATTGGGGAAAAAAATGCGAAGAGGCGGAAAAGTCGTCGGAACGGTCGCGATAAATTAAATTATCAGCGGTCGACTTTTTTTGACTTCGAAAAAATTTCCTTTCTCGAGGTTCAGCCCGGCGATCGCGGCGCCACCGGCGGCGGAAGGGGAGGGACGACGCCGCCCGCCCTCCGGGCAGTGCCGCCCCCCCCCCGCCGGCGACCTACCGGGCCGCTAAGAAAACATGACGGAGCGAAACGATCGCCAATTCCTATGATTTCGGAGTCGTGAAAAGTCGGAGAATTTCGAAGCGAGTGGGAAGTTTGGAAATCGGAGGTGTCCCTATCAGGTCATTTTTCGGAATTGGGCCCGCGAAGGGACTTGAAAGGCCCGTGGCGCATTGGGGAAAAAAATGCGAAGAGGCGGAAAGTCGTCGGAACGGTCGCGATAAATTAAATTATCAGCGGTCGACTTTTTTTGACTTCGAAAAAATTTCCTTTCTCGAGGTTCAGCCCGGCGATCGCGGCGCCACCGGCGGCGGAAGGGGAGGGACGACGCCGCCCGCCCCTCCGGGCAGTGCCGCCCCCCCCCCGCCGGCGACCTACCGGGCCGCTAAGAAAACATGACGGAGCGAAACGATCGCCAATTCCTATGATTTCGGAGTCGTGAAAAGTCGGAGAATTTCGAAGCGAGTGGGAAGTTTGGAAATCGGAGGTGTCCCTATCAGGTCATTTTTCGGAATTGGGCCCGCGAAGGGACTTGAAAGGCCCGTGGCGCATTGGGGAAAAAAATGCGAAGAGGCGGAAAAGTCGTCGGAACGGTCGCGATAAATTAAATTATCAGCGGTCGACTTTTTTTGACTTCGAAAAAATTTCCTTTCTCGAGGTTCAGCCCGGCGATCGCGGCGCCACCGGCGGCGGAAGGGGAGGGACGACGCCGCCCGCCCTCCGGGCAGTGCCGCCCCCCCCCGCCGGCGACCTACCGGGCCGCTAAGAAAACATGACGGAGCGAAACGATCGCCAATTCCTATGATTTCGGAGTCGTGAAAAGTCGGAGAATTTCGAAGCGAGTGGGAAGTTTGGAAATCGGAGGTGTCCCTATCAGGTCATTTTTCGGAATTGGGGCCCGCGAAGGGACTTGAAAGGCCCGTGGCGCATTGGGGAAAAAAATGCGAAGAGGCGGAAAAGTCGTCGGAACGGTCGCGATAAATTAAATTATCAGCGGTCGACTTTTTTTGACTTCGAAAAAATTTCCTTTCTCGAGGTTCAGCCCGGCGATCGCGGCGCCACCGGCGGCGGAAGGGGAGGGACGACGCCGCCCGCCCTCCGGGCAGTGCCGCCCCCCCCCGCCGGCGACCTACCGGGCCGCTAAGAAAACATGACGGAGCGAAACGATCGCCAATTCCTATGATTTCGGAGTCGTGAAAAGTCGGAGAATTTCGAAGCGAGTGGGAAGTTTGGAAATCGGAGGTGTCCCTATCAGGTCATTTTTCGGAATTGGGCCCGCGAAGGGACTTGAAAGGCCCGTGGCGCATTGGGGAAAAAAATGCGAAGAGGCGGAAAAGTCGTCGGAACGGTCGCGATAAATTAAATTATCAGCGGTCGACTTTTTTTGACTTCGAAAAAATTTCCTTTCTCGAGGTTCAGCCCGGCGATCGCGGCGCCACCGGCGGCGGAAGGGGAGGGACGACGCCGCCCGCCCTCCGGGCAGTGCCGCCCCCCCCCGCCGGCGACCTACCGGGCCGCTAAGAAAACATGACGGAGCGAAACGATCGCCAATTCCTATGATTTCGGAGTCGTGAAAAGTCGGAGAATTTCGAAGCGAGTGGGAAGTTTGGAAATCGGAGGTGTCCCTATCAGGTCATTTTTCGGAATTGGGCCCGCGAAGGGACTTGAAAGGCCCGTGGCGCATTGGGGAAAAAAATGCGAAGAGGCGGAAAAGTCGTCGGAACGGTCGCGATAAATTAAATTATCAGCGGTCGACTTTTTTTGACTTCGAAAAAATTTCCTTTCTCGAGGTTCAGCCCGGCGATCGCGGCGCCACCGGCGGCGGAAGGGGAGGGACGACGCCGCCCGCCCTCCGGGCAGTGCCGCCCCCCCCCGCCGGCGACCTACCGGGCCGCTAAGAAAACATGACGGAGCGAAACGATCGCCAATTCCTATGATTTCGGAGTCGTGAAAAGTCGGAGAATTTCGAAGCGAGTGGGAAGTTTGGAAATCGGAGGTGTCCCTATCAGGTCATTTTTCGGAATTGGGCCCGCGAAGGGACTTGAAAGGCCCGTGGCGCATTGGGGAAAAAAATGCGAAGAGGCGGAAAAGTCGTCGGAACGGTCGCGATAAATTAAATTATCAGCGGTCGACTTTTTTTGACTTCGAAAAAATTTCCTTTCTCGAGGTTCAGCCCGGCGATCGCGGCGCCACCGGCGGCGGAAGGGGAGGGACGACGCCGCCCGCCCTCCGGGCAGTGCCGCCCCCCCCCGCCGGCGACCTACCGGGCCGCTAAGAAAACATGACGGAGCGAAACGATCGCCAATTCCTATGATTTCGGAGTCGTGAAAAGTCGGAGAATTTCGAAGCGAGTGGGAAGTTTGGAAATCGGAGGTGTCCCTATCAGGTCATTTTTCGGAATTGGGCCCGCGAAGGGACTTGAAAGGCCCGTGGCGCATTGGGGAAAAAAATGCGAAGAGGCGGAAAAGTCGTCGGAACGGTCGCGATAAATTAAATTATCAGCGGTCGACTTTTTTTGACTTCGAAAAAATT